>CAJNJA010062330.1:0-23419 GCA_905231915.1 Symbiodinium necroappetens
GGGTTAGGGTTCAGCAGCTCCGGATCGAGCGGTATCTAGTCGAGCTTGTTCTTCCGGGACATGGAAAGATTCCCAACCACCCAGAGGCTCCCAAAATATTAAAATTAAGAAACATACAAAGTTTACAACTGTCGCTAAGCCCGAAATGAAATCCTAAACCCTAAGTATACGCAACCCTTAACGGAACTCCAAAAGGGAACTTAAGCGTAACCCTAACGGCCCTAAACGAAAACCCTAACCGAGACCCTAACTAAACTAAGCCATAACAGAAACCCTACCTGAAACCCTAAACGGAACCCTAAAAGAATCCGGGCTGCTGCTTCAATGTTCGGACACCCTACGGGCTGTCGTTTCAGGGTTCGGACTACGAGTTCTCGGATTCGGACCATTATTTTCGGGCCCGGACTACTAGTCTAGGGATCTAGAATTTTAGGGTTGGGGCCACATATCTGAGGATTCGGACCACCATTTTTAAATTTTTACGATTCGGACTTATGTTAGGTTTCGGATTATTATGTTCGGGTTCAGACTATTGTTCTCGGAGTCGGGCTTCTGTTGTAAGACCCGGACTATAATCCGGACTGCCATTTTGGGGGGTTTTGACTGCTCTTTCAGGGTTCGGACTATTATAATAGATTCGGACCATTGTTTGGCAAGATCAAAAATTCCGAAACTCGTGGGCAAGATCCAAAAAGTCTCTTGCCGACGAATTGCCGGATTTGTGGACCTTATTGCCCACGAATTCCCGGGTCTTGCCCGCGAATTTCCGGATCTTGCCCACGAATTATTATGTTAATATTGATAGATGCGGCTATTGGGGTTCAGAGTGGGGGCTGAGGCTGTAACGCACAGGACTTTTGGGTTTAAGGTGTCATATACAGGCGTTTGTAATTAGAACAGAATTCTGGGTATATTATACTGCAATCAGAAGAAGGAACCCCCCAGAATAGTATAGGTAATTATTTAGGCCCCTATAGTAGGATTGAAGGGATCGTGGTTTGGACTCCAGGGCTCAGTGTTCACATGTTTGCGGGTAGCAGACTACAGGTCATGAACTCGTTTTCGCGGCATGTGCCAGGCCATAGAATTATACACGGTCACCCCTAAACCCGAAACCTTAAACCCTTTCAGCCCTAAACCCCAAGCCCTTTTGACTGAAAGCCCCAAGCCCTGAAGACCCCGAATCCGGAACCTGCAGGCTGCCAAGTGTATCTGCCGACTAGAGAACCTACTTTGCCGAGGGCTCGCAGGACACATTTTGTTGTGCCGTCCGTAGTTCGACAAACTCCGAACCCCTAAACCTCGCAGCCGCAATCCTAAGTTTAATTCCCAATGCATAAGGCATAAAAACCTAAACCCCAAAAGATAAGCCCTAATCCTTATAAGGGTGTTCCTACGGCCTATCCTCCTGCCTCTGATTTTCCTTTGTGCTCGGCTGAGGGTTTGTGGTTTACAGCTCCTTCCTGTCTCGCTTTCTCAAGCAAAGTCGCTCTTTCTTTCTCTTACTATCTCCCACTCTCTCTCACTCTATCCCACGCTCTCCTCTTTATCCTCCACACTTTCACATTCAGCATTGTAGCAGTTGTCTTGTGGTTCGGGAATTGAATCAAGCCTCGAGACACAAGATTATACCCGAAGCCCCCTAAACCCTAAACCCTGAGCCTTAGGCCGTTTGGGGTTCCGTCGGGCTTTTGGCTTCAGGTTTAGAGGCTGGTGTATGTCGGAGCATTTTCTCACAATCCAGTGTTGCTCGCCACAAGACAGGCCGTACGCACTACGTTGCATGCCTGCGTGCATTCGCTAGGGCATCGCCCTGACATGCAACCCTACCACCTAAGCTGCAAATCTGAAAGCACCCCTGAACCCTAAACCCTAAACCAGTTGACAGGATTAAGGATTAGAGCTGAACCCTGCCACCTGTATTCATGGACACCCGAACTGAAATACACGAACGAATCACGCTTGAAGCGGAACCCTGATTCCCAAATGAAGCCATCCTACAGCCTAACTCTACGATTCTGCAGTATTCGGCAGCACATCAGCACTCTGATGTTCCATGTTCAGTGTTTAGGGGTGCACTAAGACTGAGCGAAAGCCGTCCTGTTGTTGACAGTATGCCCGTCGTGATTTCGTCAGTAAGATTTCTATGACTGGCATTGGTCTGAATTTGCTACCTTTGTTGTCCTTAGCAATGAAGTCTCGTCATTTCAGACTATGGCCACTGTTACCAATTACAGGAGCTGTGGTTGTGGTCGTGGCTATTGCAGTGCTCATTTGTGGTTTAATTGCAGCTGACGGATCGCGACGAGTTATCTGTTCATCGAAGACTGATGTGCTCCCGTGACATCTGGGCCGGTTGGCCACAGGTGAGCCCCACTTTTTGAGCAAGATCTAGACAGTGGGGTTGGTTTAAAACTTGCGTAAATACACCCCCCGCCTTAAGTCCAATGTCCAAACCAACACTCCTGAATCCAGTAAACAGTGGGGCTCGCCCTCCAAGGATCTTAGACGGGAGTTTCTCTGTCTATATACTATATTGCTTTTGCCGTCGCTTTTTTGTCTACACTTGCATTTTGGAAACTCCGTTTTAGGCCTCCAGCACTTCCGGGGTATCGCCTTAGGCGTTCCCCGAGCAGAACTTGCTTGAAGCTGACAAACCAACCGAGTCGGTAGGGATCGGGCTTTAGGGTTTTGGGATCACAGGCATGGGGTACGGCAAGCTTTCGAGGTTGCATAGGTTTATAGAAAGGGTTCAATCAAATTAAGAAGTGAAGGCTCATGGCGTTCTGCTCGCACCACTTCTAGGGTCTAGGATCTAAGGAGCTGAGCCAGACAATCTTGCAGTGGAGGGCCTAGGGTCTAGAATGATCGAGATGATCGAGGGATTAGGGCTGTATATCTTAAATCACTGATAAAACCCCTAAGCCCTACGCCCAATATGGGCTACCCATGCTGCGTTTAACCGGAAAGCTCTCCACCAAAACTATCCAGAACGGATAGCACTTTTAGCTACTCAGGACCCTTCGTCGATAGGCCTTGGGATAGGATATGATAGGATGCTAGTTCTAGCATCATGCATCAAACTCTACCCAGAGCCAGGCTCCGAAGCCCTATAAAAAGTCCCAAGCCAGAGTAACATAGCTAATGGAGGGGCCCTCATAGTTTTTTTTTTTTGGGTGGGGGAGGGGGTAGATGATACTATAGCTATAGTAAGGAACTCCCAAGATAGTATAGGTAGTTATTAAGGCGCCTATATTAGGGTTGAGGTGCATCTATGACAGGCCCAGGGTGTGCTCACGACTGCTGCTCTCATAGTGTAAAGACCACGATCCTGAAAAGCCGTCTAGAACCCCATAAGCAGCCACGCGCAGACCCCAAACTCTGCCTCAAATCATAGAGGGGTTCTTAAATCAAGCTTAAGGTATCTTCCTCAATTGAGATTGTGTGGAGTCTCTGGGATCAAGTTTGTTACCGACCTGCTGGAACGTTCACCGATAGACTGTTGTAGAGAGGTCCTTGCATAGATCTCACCCGGTCCGTGCGCACTTCTTGCATAAACCTAGAGCCCTGTGAAACCCCTGAAAGTACATTCCGAAACAACATCATCGACCCCAATGAGCCTATGCCCTAAACGCCAAAAATGAACCCTGAAACGACCTATGAAGGCTTCAACGGCAATCTTCTGCTAAGGGTGGCTCGGCATGGGCGGTGTCGGGTTCGCCCGGCCGGCTGTGCAGGCTCCAACCCAAAAACCAGTGGTCGTGTGCTGGCCCCGCTTTTTTTGAACTTCAAAGGATAAGAGTCTGATGGTTCAGGATTTTGCTGCTACTGCTTTAGCGCATAGTTGCTTTAGGACTTAGGATTTCAAAGCTTCGGGCTTGGGGGTGATCTAAAGGGAACTGATGTAAGCCTGTCGACGGAAGGTCTAAGTTCCGAACTTTTTGGGGTGTTGGATGGAATGCGGTATTGGGGGGGGCTGCATATACTTATTCACAGCCGAAACCCGAATCCCTAAACCCCTAAACCCTGTACCCGTAGGAATAGCGGGGTTTGTGGAAGAAGGTCCATGATAACTACTAGTTCCTGCCCTAACTTCAGAACCTTTCAGCTCGAAGAATGGGGTCGGATAATTATAAACCCTAATGTGATTTTCTTGGGACCCTACAAAAAAGTAGGTTTTGGCAGTTGAAGGTAGTGCTTCTTAGCACAAGTCACACATCCATTAAACCCTAAGCCCGATATCTGAAACCCCAACCCGAAACCTGGACTCTAAGCCCCATGCGTCATACCCTGAACCCTAAACCGCTCTCATTTCACCTACGGGTTGCCATGTGTAGTGCGAAGTCGGGGCTCTAAGAAAGCATAGGATTTGGAGTTTCGGGCTTTGGGCTTGGGATTTGGAGGTCAGGGCTTAGGGTGCAAGGCCTTTGATTTGGAGTTTAGGGCCTAGGGTTGCGGACTCGAGGTTTCGCGTCAGGGCTTGCGGAAGTTGAACGATAATGACTTGAGCCCGCACAAGCTTGCAACGCCACTTTCGCCAAGCTCGGGATGTGAATGCAGGAGAAGACCCGTGCAATAAGAGCTGTAGCAAAGCTGTCGGAGCCCAGCTCAGAGATGCTACGCAAAGAGTCTGAAAGCTCTTCAACCCCAGACCGCTGAATGCTCGGCCCGTGCATTCAGCTTTACATCCCCTGAGCACAACATGTTGCCCTAGAAGCCTGAATAATCTATTGTCAATATTGTTCCTTATAGGCGTCCTTATTGAGACTGTAATTGCTAGCAGGTATCCCAAAACCCTAGTCTCATTATGCCGGCCCCTGTTAAAACCGTGACCCCAAACCCATGAACCCTTTTCACATGATTGAGGGCCCCCATATTACACGATATACATCAGCTTCGCCACGACGAGCAGGCTGGGGCGGCGCCACCCCTCATTAGGACCATGGCAAGCTGATTTTTGACCCTAAACCATAGGCCCTTCATCAACGCCACGGAGGCAAACCCTAATGGCCCTAAACCTCGCAGTCCAACAGTCTTTCATATTGTTGGGTCCAGTTCCAGGCTTTGCAACCGCTTAAAAATCTTCAGGTCCCCATAGAGAGCGCTCTGGCTCTTGAGGACAGTGACACAGAAGGTTCGCAGGCGAGATGCTGAGCAGAAGAATCAAATGGGGGCTGGGGGCAAGTGCGACAGCGCTAAACACAGCAAGGCTCATAGCAACTTAGCGGGACCAGTTGTAACAGCCATGAACAACGCTGATTGCCAGAATCCTGGGTTTCTTAAAGGGGTCTCGGACTCTCTAAGGCTCCCGCATACTCACAGAGCTGCCAGAACTTATCTGACCAAGCGTTAGACAGCGCACAACAGGATAATCCCTAAACTCCCTAAACTCTAAGAAGCCCCAGGGCAAGCTGGACCCGAAAATCACAAACCTGCAAACGCTGAATGATGCCGGAAACCCTGAAGCTGTGTATACCGGCCTGAAGGTACCTTCGCATGGTCATTCCCATGTCATTCTGCAGCCGACATGCTGAGTGTCAGATCTCAAATCCGTAGGCTTGAATCTTAACCCTAACCCCCAAGCTGTAAATGCTAGACTTCGCAAGGGCCCTAAATGCGTTTCTGCCCATGCCGATCCCATCAGCGGGACAGCAGCGCTTTTGCGGCGCTCACTTGCGTGGCCGGTCGACCACCAGTAGCGAGACCTGAAGGGGTTTAGTGCTGAGGGTTTAGGGCCAGAGTTCAGGGCTTAGGGTATGTGCACATGTATGTGTATGTCTGTGTGTGTGTGTGTGCATGTATGTGCATACATATGTACGTAGGTATGTATGCATGTGTTTGTGTGTATATATAAGTACGTAAGCCGTAAGCATGCAGGCATGTATGCTTGTATGCATGTGTTGTATATGAACATGTACATATGCATATGTACGTGTATGCTTATAAGGAACGGATGTAGATATGTATACGCCTGTATGCATGCACGCATTCATGATCAGTCAGGCACACGCTTTTTGTGGCATGTCGCGATGCTTGTGCTATGTAACATGATGGTATGCATCGCTGTCGCGTGTACGTGCAGACGGCTTTGCACAAAGCTATAATATGGTGCTGTCATATTATTGAGACATCTCGGTTGGGTTATGTGTTTATGCACCGTTATGCGCCTGAGAATTACTGGCAAAATGCAGGGTTGCAGCCAAGACTGTGAGATTTGGGCCATCCAAACTGGCTCTTTTCGCTTCACCTGCTGGAGTGTGATGACGATGGCGATGATGATGGTGATGTTCTGGCGATGATGATGATGATGATGATGATTGACAATGATGAAAGTGCCGATGCTGATGCAGATGCTGATGCTGGCTATGACAATGATGAAGATGATGCTAATGCTGATGTTGCTGGTGGTGCTGAAGATGAAGATGAATCATAAGACTAATCATCACAATAACAACATGAAGAAGAATAATAAGAGGCAGAATAAGTAGGTGATGATGATGATGATGATGCTGATGATGATGAACATGGAGATGAAGATGATTGCGATGATGATGATGATGCTCACATGCCTTAACCCTAAATTTTTAGACTCCAAACTCTGTGCCCGAATGTCCCCATTTCAGATTCTTCGTCGAGGTTCGCGAACCGGTCGCCATGCGTGGAGCCGCGGTGGCAGATGCAGGCCCTGCTCGCTTGAAGGCACCCCAAGAAGTCGGGATGCAGGGTGTAGGGTTTGCTTGTGGCTCAGAAAACCTACCTCTGTATAGGCTTACCTTTTAGAAACCATAACAATTTAAGGAACCCTTTACGTAAAGGTATGTGTTTTTTGCTACAGGTCGGGATCGAAGATTTGGGTTCCGGGTTGAAGGCACAAGGTTTAGGGTTTAGCGCTTTGGAAGTACTTTGGAACTATCTGATCTACATGAGATATAGGGTTGTCTAAGGTTGGAAAGATGTGTGCGAAGCACATGGCAAGGCCCTTTCAGGAGCTTCTTCTGCCTCCAGCACGCCTGATAATCCAGTCTAACAGCCACCCTAAACACCAAACCCTGAACCCTAAACGGCACAAAGCTGAAGCTTTATGTTGGAGAATCTGAAAGCCCTAAACGCGAAAACAAAAAACGAACGGACCCTGATTTAAGCGCCTTGTTGCTGGGAATAGGCTGTTTTGCTATATTTCAGTAAGCCATGTTCAGGAACCCCACTGAATAGCATTCTTCCGGTGGTGGTAAGTGGGTGAACGTACGACAACTGAATACTATTGTTAAGCATTCAGCCCTATATTAGATCCGAAACTCTGCCCTAAAAATCAGGAAAAAAACAACTGTCAGAGTTCACGAGGCAGCACAGCTGACCCCAATCCAGTCCCTAATCCTGGACCCTTGACCCCGAAACCCTAAATCCTACACCTCCAAACCCTAAGCCCCCCCGCACCCTTAAACCCTAAACAAATCCCTAACCCTAAACCTCAACCCTGCAGCCCTAAACCTTACGACCGGACTTCGCCATGTCAAGTTGCGTGCCTAAACCGTAAGCCCTAAACCCTAAACTCTAAACCCCTAAACCCCTAACAGCCTAAACCCCTAAATGCTCTAAACCCCTAAGCCCTAAATCCTAACCCCTAGCCCCTAAACCCCAAACCCCTAAAACTAGGTAAAACAATGGCCCAAAACCTCTAAAAGGCTATTATTCTACATGCTTTGGGGTTCCAGGTAACCCCTAACCCCCTAAACCCTAAAAACCCTAAACCCTGCCGGGCCTTGGAGGTTCATCTCCCAGGGGGCAGGGCCCAAGGTTGCGTTGAAGACCTCGGCTGTGCTGCTTGGCGGGTTTAGGGTTTAGGGGTTTAGGGTTTAGTTTGGAGCAGACTTCTTCTGTTTGAGGCATCAGGCTAGCATAGGGGGGTTAGCACATGCTTAGAATAGGGCATTGGGGTGTAGTTTGCTGGATTTGTAGCAAGTAGCCCTCTGGCATAATATTTGGTAATTATTGAAGCTTCTATATCACCTTGCAGTGGATACCGAGCTGTTCTTCACTGCTCAGGCGCTTCTCGCTGAATCGGCCTTCCTTCGGAAGTGAACTCAGAAAGGGTCCCCAGCTCTAGAGGGCGGCCATGACGGTCCAGCTGCACGAAGTTGTAGAGCTGCAGGCAGAGATAGATGGGCTGCGCCGAGAGGTCCGTGCCCTCTTGATTGATGTTAGCCGCTTTCACCAGTCTTAGCTGCGAGCTTCTGGCAAGAAGAAACTGGTTGCCTGCTGCCAGGATCTCCGGAAGGCGAATATGCAAAGGACCGAGGGTTTGTGGGAAGGATTCACTACCCGTGCCAATCCCGCTCCACACGGCCTCGCGTAACTTCGGAAGCGTTGCTTGCCACTCCGAGGGATTCAACATGTGCTTAAGAGTCGGCATCCCCGATCGATCCGGGAACCGTGTAAACCGGATCCTGGCTTCCTTGATATCGAAGCACTCGGTCTGCCCATCAAGGAATAAGCTAATGTCAACAATCTCCCTGTAAGATGTCACCGACATCGGTCGGTCCCTCCTAGATTGCGAGGATGATGCTGAGGCAGAGGAAGCCAGGCGAAAACGACGGGCCGACTTTGCAACCGCAGCGCGGTCCACAGGGAGGCGCGCATCACAAGGCTGCACGCCGGAGGCTTCGGGGTCTTCGACAAAGCCAATAAGGTAGCGACTTGCCTGCCCAAACCTGTCAGGAATATGGACCACGTAGACGTCCCCTCGAGCCTGACCACCCGAGGACCTTTTCAAGCTCAAGCGAGCCCCTGGAGCGACCTGCTTACCAGAGGCTTGTTGGATGCTTTTCTGGGCCAGGTCGAGGAACTGATGGGTGGTTTCGTCATCTGCAAGCAAGTCCAGGAAGGACATCCCCGTCATGTCATGCAAATGGTGAAGGAGCAACGCCAAACTCGTTACCCGGTCTCGAATCCGAAACTGGCTGTCAAGCAGTACCTCTGCATCCACAGAGCATCGAACGATATCTCTGAGAGCTTGGAGAGCTTCCTGCGCATCAAGTTCAAACATCAACATGACTCGAGCCAGCTGTTCGACTAGCATGACGAGACAGATTGAAGTGAAGCACCGGAAGCCATTGGTCAGGAAGTTATCAAACCAGCCGGAGCCCTGTACCATGCTTTGGACCCATGAGTCAGCAACAAATATCATCACGAAGGGGATGCTGGCTATTTTGACGGATAGGGAGGCCACTCCACAACCAATTGCAACCAAGAGGTCCAGCTGGTCGATGCCACTGTACTGTGCATCGCTCCAAGCTGCGAGCAAAGCGCGGACGAACATCACCGCCATCACTGAAAAATACATCGTGCGTATCCTCCAAAGGGACAGACGGTGGCTGTTAAACCTGATCTCATGGCTGTTTGCATACAGCAGGCCGAAGAGTAGCAGCCGAGACAGGGAGCACAGGGTTGGAGCCAGGCAGGCATGAAAGACAACCGTGACCAAGATACATAGCTGAGCATGAATGAAAGATCGAGCGCCCCAGACATTCAGCGCTATTGTCAGCTCTTCGACCTTTTCATCCAATCTTGGATCCCGAAACGACATGGAAAACGCGGACACCTTCTGCAACACGGCAGCCGATGCATCTGCATCGCCTTCGACTACCACTCCGGTCAGGTAGATGTGGCTCAATACGAAGAGAACAGCAGCAGCACTGGCAAAAAAGACGGCCATGGCCCGTCTGTTGCAAAAAATCGTTGAACAAATCTCCTTCTGAACAAAGTTGATAAGTACGCAAAGCACAACCCTGTCGAAAGCTTCGCGCTAAAGCTGAGGGTTGAGGATGAGCCTGGAACACACGCGGCTAGCGGCTGTGGACGTCTATTTGTCCATGCAGTTGAGCGAGATCCGACCCTAATTAAGCTCCCAAACCCAACTACCCAAAAACCAAAACCCTGAAACCCTCAAGCCCCAAAACCCAAATACCCAAAACCCTGAACCCTGAAACCCCTAATTAAGCCCCAAAACCCAAATACCCAAAAAATCCTCCGAAATGGCAGGCGGTATGCCGCCCAATCAAGTCCTGAGGCCCGGACGAGTCTACAACCCCCAAAATATACCCCAACATCCCCGCGCTTTTTAAGAACCCAAATGCCAAAAGCCAGAACCCTCTCTTAAGGTAGCCACATGCCTAGTCATCTAATTCGTGACGCGCATGATTGGATTAACGAGATTCCCACCATCCCTACTATTCTATACTTACTACTTCCTGGGCTTATACTCGGACAAAGCTGAAACATGATCACAGGCTGCAACTCCGGTGAGGGGGGAGAGGCTAAGTGCGCGAGCAGGCGTTGGTTTCGATAAGCGGAGAACCGAATTGCAGTTCAAAAAGTCGAAAATTCAAAGTTTTAGTCTTTTTGACTTTTCGCATTCTTCCTGTGCTTTTAGCACTTGTCGGTGCTTGTCGTGGTTTTCGGCTTTTCTCGTTTGTCTGCACTTTTCGACCTTTCGGTACTGTCGGGATTTTCTGCTTTGCGATTGTTTCTGCGCTTTCGCACTTTTTTATGTGCGTTTTGCTGTTTCGGCGTTTCGGCTTCTGAGCTCTTCGAATGTTCGGTGCTTTTCGGCTTCGTCCATGTTTAGTCGGCAGTCGTCGTAGTAGTACTGTCACTAGTCGTGGCAGTTAGCCAAACCATGCGTATCTTTGTTTGCTGAGTTTTCGGATTAGTTGAACTCTTCAAGTGTGCTCTTTCAGTTCTATTTGAATTTTTTGGGGTTTTTCCGACGAGCAACAGAAAGTAGCCAAAACATACTATGGACTTTTGGTTTGTTGTGCGGGTCTTAGGAGCCACCCAGCTGCTTCTTGTTTTCTTTTTTGGATTTATGATTTAAGGTATATTTCTTAATTAAGGGGTCTTGGGCTCTCTGGTTTTTTGATTTTTCATCTTGTTATTGCAACGCATCCAGAAGTAGCAGAAACATATGCAGTTTTCTATTGCTCGGTGTTGGGATACTTCGGTTGATTTGCAACAGGCTTGGGAACAGCCGACTCGCAAATTTCAGTTGTTTGAAACTGAAACGAACGGAGCCATCCGTTTTTGGGTGTGTTGTTTTCGGTTTTGGGGAGCTTAAAGGCAAGCTTCAATGACATTGAGCATTTCGTGTGCCCGAAGGCACCAAAGAGTGACAAAGAAACTCACATGTGGATTTGTTTTGCAGGCCTGAGGAGCCAACCAAGAACCTTGCGCGCGCGTGAAATTCCCAGCTGGTTTTTCATAGGTTTGCCCATCCTCGGTTCGCCTGAAATGAACGAAACCACACCATGTGCATGTTTGGTTTCTCTGTTTCCGGAACCCTTAAATAAAGGCAACGTGCAGTGATTTTTGAGCATCCCCTGGTTCCAACAGCACCAAATTGGACCTATGGGAACCACCAATTGTCAAGTCTGGCTGAGTTTGAAACAATGCCGGGTTCATCCAAGAAATAAGTATCCCCAACATAGATGCTTTGGGCCGAGCTGGGTCTTCGGGTTAGGCGAACTCCCCGGAAGCGCTTGTCTCAGTGATGTTTGACCAGGCTTGTTGAGCTTTCCCCTTCTTCGCTGGCTATGGATTTTTAACGCTGTCGGCCGTGTTCGACTTTTTGACGTATAGCCTTCTGCTGTACCGCTGTACTTTTCGACGTTTTGGGGAAACCTTATTCCTACTAATGATCACGACCCCATACTAAAGCTGCGTAGAGCCATCCTGTTTGCCTGCGTTAGAAGCACCGTTCTGCTTTTAGTCTCAGTTGAAACCCATTGGTTTAACCCTAAACACACCCTAAACCCCAAACCCTAAACCCTGCATCCTCAATCTCCAAACTGCTACTGTTGATGGACGAAAACTTGCACCAGCTGAGTAGACCAACAATGCCAGTACCCTGCACCCCCTGTTAACATTGAGGTCCTGTCCTGGGAAGGGCCGTGGGTTCCACTGACAAAAATCTTGCACCAGCCACATGGCACACATCATCAATATTAAACAGGGTGTCCGGGGTTTTTGGTGATCCGATAATATGAGTCAACATCTGGACGGTGCAAGATTTCCTCCATCCACTGTAACCCTCAAAAGTTGCAGGGTTGAGGCTAGAAGGCTACAGCCAAACTGCCTAACCTCGCCAAAGTCAACATGCAAGCCGAACACTATAAGTCCTAAGCATTCCTGCGCGGTCCAAACCCCTACGCCCTTTTCAACGATTTGAAATGGGCCCCTAAAGACCTGAACTCTAAGAAGGAGACCAGGTTGGCCCCTCAAAGCCTCTGAAAAATATTCGTAAATAAGATCCTCTTAAGACCAATAAGGGAAGATACAAAATGACCCAAAGGCCTACCTAGGGGATGTCTGCGAGGACCCAGCCGGGGCTGGCCCAGATCTGCTCGGGGGCGGCCTGATCTTCGCTCTTTCTACAAGAACCCGGGGTCCTGCTAAGGAAAACTAGGGTTTTCTGGAGGTTTCAAAATCGCTTCCATAAGGATTCGTTGATGGGCTCCAGGATTTTCTGAAGGTTTCAAAATGGCTTCTATAAGGATTCGTTGATGGGCTCTAGAAGTGCTTTGAGAAAGATTTCCATGAGAGGTCTGTCGGTAAGGGTCCTTTCGGTATTAAGAGCTTAAGCAGGGCTGGTGGTAAGGGCTCTACAAGGGTTTCAGAGGTTCTAGAGCTTGTTCGCGTGGGTTTTTGGGGTTTGGGCGTTTCGGGGTTTCGGCTAAAGAATTTGTGGTTCAGGGTGTAGGTGCAGGCCTGACAATCCTGGAATTGCAGTCAGCTGGCAAAGGCTAAGCGGCTATGCAGCTTCGATTTCAGCGCTTCGAAGGCTTCAGGAAAGTTTAGGAGCGGAATGTGTGGGCCTGAATGATTTGAAGGGGGTGTTGGGGAGGGCCTGTTATCGTCGAACAACTTTACTAAGGACATATTGGCCGAAGAACCAGGCCGCTGTGTAAAAACTTACGAAGGTCCTTCAGCGTGTGTTTAGGGTGCCTCGGGTTTAGTGTTTAAGGGTTTTAGGTTTAGCTGCTATACTGTAGGCGTTTCTTGAGTTCAACGTTCGGATTTACTTCAAGATTCAACGGCTTGGCAGACCTTAACACAAGACAGTATAATAAAATACAAAATATTTATATTGTAGCATAATATTTGGGTACTGCCCCCATACAGTAACAGTCTATCATAAGGCTACAATTAAGGGCCTTGTATATCCATATTATGTGCATTACTCAACTGTTACTGAGTGGGAGGCGGTACCCAACATATTATGGTATAGTATACTGTAATACATTATAATGTATTATAACACAACATGATGCAATATGCTTTCCTATACTCTTGGAAAGTCTAGAACAATATGAAACAACGGATCAAGTATATAATCTAGTATGATATGCTTTAGCATAATGGGCAGCAACATTCAAGCGAACTTCTAGAACACCATATGACACAGTACGATATGGTACAACAGAACATAATAGAATGTAACACAATATAAGAAAGATGTTAGCTATTACAGAACAAAATATAGTACACTACAACAATACTATAATATAACATAATGTAATGTAATAGAACACAACACGTTAAAACTATAATATGTTTAAAAAAGGTATCCATCAAAATATAAATGATGTAAAATATCGGATATAGGAGAACCCGCTATAACACAAGAATTATACCGTATAAACTAACATGTTGTAAGTTTAATATATAGTACATAATCACGTATGTAGTATACTATAATATAACATGACATAATATAACGTAGTACACTATAGTATAGTATGTTATGTTACATTATGACATATAACATTACAAATACGACATACTATAATCAAGTATAGAATAACACTGTAGAGTGATATAACGCAACTTAGCTGACCAACACATAACATGGATGATGCGATATAATATGTTCGACTAAAAGATAAGACAACAAGCGAATACAAAGTAACAAAGATAAAATGATAGAGTTAAGAATAGAGAAAACTATAGCACTCTCTGAGATGACACAGTATAGTAACATATTGTCATGTGGGATAGTTCGAAAATTTTTGAATATTGCAATATGTCACAGTGTAACATAAGAAATGACAACTTCACACGGACTACCATATCACACACAACAGTTTATATAACGCAACTCACACAAGATGAATTGGTATAATGCGCACAGAAATAGCAGCATCCAATAATACACGATTATCAAATGATACATATTCAGCTGCAACGAACACAAAACCATGTACTAAAACAAGTACGATGTAACATGATACTGCGGACCGACCGTGTAAGGGAGCATAGTATAATATAACAGAATGGAATATACAACAACCTAAGACCTACGATTTCTAAATATATAGTGAACTGAAATTTGCCGGAATCAAGCGTAGTGAGTGTCAGCTCAGCACTCATTTTGCAAGTCGTCCTTTCTTGGGGTGCTCGAGGGGTGCACTTCCCAGGAGCAACGATGTTTATGGAAAGCAGTGTATTGTGGCTGGCACTGACGTGTGCGAATCAGCAACGAGTCATGCGTCTTGGAATTCGGGAACTTGCACCTCGATGTTCAGAATCTTCTCGGGAGCCCAATCCCATAACCAGTTCGAAAAAAAACCAGTGCGCAGTCGATATTCTACACTGTAATCCTATGTCCTATATGAGTTCTCAACCCTGAAGTCTACGCCCCACTCCAAAGCCACCTTGAGGTTCTCATCTGACCATGGGTTCAGCTCACCCAGCGAACTCAGGCTCGAGGTCAAAACCTAACCCTAAACTCCGAATCGGTCTAACGCTCAGAGCTTTCGCGGCCCCAGGGGGGTGAAGTCGAAAGACGGAAGCGTTCTATCTGCGAAATGTGAACGAGAGCCGAGGGCGATGCATGTCATTGGATGCAGGTGCGGGCGAACGCGGAGGTGCCTGATCGGTGTAGACATATAGTAACAATGGCAATCAAGATAATGGTGATCATGCGTGATAATAATAGCAGCAACAGCAGCCACCATGGCAACTACTGGGATCATGTAGGGTAACCAATCATTAGTCATAACAGTTGTCCTACGATACACAATCGTCAGAATCATCCGCGTCATCATATTAGCCCTGACAACCATCAATATCACAATAATCATCAAGACCATCACTTCATCGCAACACCAGAATAATCATGGTCATTCTGTTAATCAAGACGAAGATCATCCACAACATCAAAATCATCATAAGCATGATGACCATCACGATGATCCAAATAACACAACCTTTTTTAACATCGCCACGATCCTAATAAACACAACCACTACCGTCTTCAGAATCATCATATGCATCATCTTCGTCATAGTTTTGGACATAATATTTAGTTTTAGCATCAGGAAAACAATAACAATGACAGTAGTCATATTAACAATCTGCGCCCGTTCGAACGGAACTCACAGCTCTGTTCGTGATGAGTTGTCCCAGCCCGAATAGGTACTTATGCTTACAATGCTGCATTTAGGTCAGGTTTACATAGGCAAGATAATGCAAACACTCCGATGATGCGAGTAGCTCAAACGTCCTACATAATCAAGTCAACTATTTGGGAACGCTTTGGGACCAATGTAAGGAAGTATCCAGGCCCCTAGATTGAGAACATCGGGCCAGGGCTGTTAGGCGCTAAGGCTGGGGGGGGGGAGCTAAGCGTCACAGTCCAGTCTGGATAGACTCACTGTCAACCTTGCTGCTGGTGGGGCGGTGCTAAAGGGAAGTGGAAGTAGATCTTGGTTCCTTGTCGCAGTTGCTAGAAAGAGCTATCTTCGTAAGGCGGTCTGAAGAATATAATAACATACTACACACCTCAATCCCCAGCAAGCCGCGTGCAACGAACACCTTCGGGCTTTTATGAATTGCAGGTTAAGAAAAATGGACTCTGAAGTACATACAAAGGGTCTAGGGCTTGCTGGACCCTGAAGGATTCGTGGACGTCCTTTTCCTTGCAGCGAGGAGTCCCGTGGTCATGGGTTCGCGGGTTCCGGGATGCAGGATTCGGGGCAGCTTCGGCCTGTCCACGGCTCATGAATGCAGGGGCCTGACTTCGGGTTTTGCTGTACACTTAGTCATTCATCAGTCTTTATCGTGTAATCATAAGAAAGAGCCCTGAGAAATAGTTTTAGGCAAATAGTTGTTCCGGCTTCCATATATGAGCACCAGCCCGCTCATCGAGCTGAAGGAAGCAATTTGGACACCAGGCAATCTATAGGGTCTAGGGCCAAGTCGAAGGTGTAGAGAAAGTATACTTTAACGATTTTGGACAATCGCAAGGGGGGCCCTTCATTAAAAACCCTAGAAGCCCAACGCCGTAAACCTCAAACCGGCTGGCACGTGGCCTGCCACGGTGCATCGTGAAGCTCGGCACTCCAGGTCCTTGTGCTTGGGCTTTTGGGAGCACTGGACGTCGGAATTCGATGCTGTGACCCATCGGACTCTCTACGCTTTAAAGCCTTCAAGCCCTGGACCTATATAAACCGCGACCCCATGATTCAGCGGATTGGACTCATTGCGTCTAAAGCTTCTAGGACCTCCGATGTGCCAAACGATGAAAGCGGGTTTGCTTTTAGGGCTCCTAAAGGGCTTAGTCTGAAATTGATGGTGGTGAAACAAGGAGAATGTTGGTGGTGCTCTTGATGGTTGAGGCGATGACCAGCATCGCTCCCCATGTCGTCGGAGGCGCAGGTGGTAAGATCGTGGGCGCAAGTGGGTAGGGTTTAGGGTTTAGGGTTTAGGGGCCCAACAAAAAACAAAGAACACTGCTGAACCATTGAAGATAATATGCCGAACCAGGCAGCGAGAACACTGCCAAACACTCAATGTAGGAACCCTCAAAGAAATACCACGGAGACAGAGGCTGAAGCTCAGCTTGTGTGGTCGATGCCAATGGCCTGCTTGCCGAAGCCTGGCACATTAAAGACTCCCCCTGAACCTTAAACTTTGGCTCTAAACCCTAAATCCCGATCCCTAAACCCTAATCCCTAAATCCTAAGCCTTTCATCCTAAACTCCTAAACCGCCTACACCCCAAATCCCCAAACCCGAACAGTAACAACCAATATAGAGATCTTAATGGTTCGAATATTTGGCGGACGTTATCTCCATGTCCATGGTCGGCTTTTAGGATCGGAACAACCTCGCTCTAAGCTCCGGGGGTTTGGCAAAGTGGTCGTTCTGGAGCTAAAAGCACTGGAACAAAAGACAAGCCTACACCCTAAGCCCTATAAATCAAAACCTTTAACCCTAAATCCTAAGTTAAAACCCTGAGCTAGTCCACGCTTGTGCGCAAATTTGGACTTGGCGATGAAAGAGTCTCGTTGCTTGCAGGGCCTTGTGCAAGCAGCATGGGCTGCCAAGGTTGATCCCAAATCCTTTGAAAGGGACCCTAAACCCTATAATATAACCCTAAAGGCGCCAGTTCAGGATTTAGGGCTTGGGTCTTGGGTTTGGGGTTTTGGATTTCTTCGATCGGCCTTCGATGCCAGGCGTTTAGAAAACCCATCTACACCAAAGCACATTCCTAAAACCCTGGCAGCGTCCGATCCTTCTAACGAGCTGGGACTAGCGTTACCACCTTTACTGCCTTGAGCCTCTAAGCCTTTCCTTTCGCGGCCTGACCAGCTGCCGTCACCGGCCGCTCGGAAGTGGCGTCTGCAGGGGCTGGTGGCGGGGCCTCCGTATGTCCGTGTACAAGCGGTTTTGGGCTTGTGAAATGCAGTCGGGTCAGAAGGTTTGGAATGTGGGATGGCATCCGAGTCGTTTACATAGAGGCTTCGCAACTTCTTTCAGAGAAGTGATCACGAGATGCACCCCGAACGCCAAGCTGCGTCTAAACCCTACACCCAATGCAACACGCCGCTCGCAAGCTCTAAACATCTCTCTGCACCCCAAAATCAGTATCATACCAAAGTCAGCGGAAATACTTTCAGAGTATTTCCGTGGAAGTCTATAACCCTAAAACCCCAAAGCCTGAACTCCAACCCTAAACCCTAAACCTTCATTAGGGTTTGGGGCTGCAGTCTGCTTCGGATTGATCGTTTCGGTCCCCTGTTTAGGCAAGTCGAGGGTCGGTGAAAGGGCGCCTAAGCCCATGAACCCAAGGCGCGCGAGCCTCGTTCTCCCCATGGATCTCTGGCTTCGAACTTTTTAAAGTAGGGTTTGTAGGGGTTTAGGGTTTAGGGAGGGTCTTAGGGTTTTTTGGGTATAAGGCTTGCGGTTTTGGGGTCTAGTAGGGTTTAGTTGGGGTCGAGTAGGGTTCAGACCATACGTCTTGACTCGGAGCACGTTGAATCCAAGAGTACTTCAACATCGATGCGTAAAGCAACAGCGCAGGGGCGGGCAGAGCCAAATCGTCGTCCCTACCTTTACCTATAGGACCTATACCCAAGCCCCCAAGGAGAACACGCCCGCCCGCGCGTGCATCAACATCCTAAGCCCCAAACCACCCTTGAGCAAGAGACCCAACGAAGCTCTGGCCTCCCCCAAAACCTCCAAACCCGTGAGAATCCAAGTTCGGGCATTTGAGTTTCCGAGCCCCTAAACCCTAAACCCCGAACCCTAAACCCTAAACCCTGAACCCTAAACCCTGAACCCTAAACCCTAAACCATTTATTTCCTGGTTGTCTGCATCCGAGCTGCAGGTGTTGGGGCCACGTAAAGGCGGCTTTCCTCGGACACCCACCTTTCAACAAGCGAAAAGTCCCGGGTCGTTAACGTCGCATTGGGCGGGCTGTATACAAAATGTCTGTGTTGCAACGTCTTACAACAGTTTTCCGGTGTCTGTATGACTTACCCTTAACTTAAAACCCATAACCCCAAGCCGCAGCTTTGCAACGCAAAAGAGGGGCAATGGTGTTCCACTGAGGCGATTCGGACCTCTCCCGAATCTTTTGGGATCCCGGCGTGAATATTGGGTCTTATGTTAGTCAGAATAGAGGTCATTGAAGGGTTCCTTTAAACGAGTTGCCGGAGTTGGGGGGCCTTGATAAGGGGTATGGGGTTTTGGCATGGATTGTACAATAACAAAAATACAAGAGTACCCATAGGCCCCTAAGTAGTTCCGTTTTGGGATGTCCTCATAGGATTCTAAAAAATAGCCATAAACTTAGGGGCCTGTGAGTAGTGATACTGACTCAGGCGCCCCTAAATCGGCTCTGGGTTCGGGATGTAGGAGAGGCCTCGTTGTGGGTCTTATAAGGCTTTGGGCGGCCGGGTTTCTGGGGGTCTGTGCCCTGAAACCTATAGGGTTCAGGGCTTAGGGTTTATAGGGTTTAGGGTTTCGGGGTTTAGGGTTTAGGGCTCAAAACCCGAAGCCAAAGACACGGAAATGCGGGAGGAGGTTGCGCAAACCCCAGCAAAAGCAGCTCCGGCTAGCATAGCGCTCGGCGCTTCTAATCTCTAAGCCCTAAACTCTACCTGGGATCTGCTGGTTAGTCGTGGAGGATGGGGAGTGGTACTCCAGATGTGATATGGTGGCTTTGAAAATCAGAACAGGGCCGTAAAGGTTACATCATATTTTGTTTGTTCGGTACTTCCAGCTGGGAGCCCGAAAGAGAGTAGTAGTGGTAGTTCTTCAGGCGTCTACGTTAGGCTGCCTGCACCCATCCTGGCTTCACCGGCACGCGATAAGTTCCTGCGAGCCTCAACCCAAAGCCTACAACCCTGATTTCCACACGCTAAAGCCGTCGTTTAGGGTGTAGGGTTTATAGGCTTCATTCCTAACCATCCGAGCATGGAAAGAGACCAAACCCTGAACCTGAAGAGCCCGACCACCGATCAGGAAATCACTGACTGCTGCCCCTTTTCATTGACAGATCTGGAGCTTAAAGCCAAAAGCCTAACCCCTAAACCCCTGAACCCAAAACCCCTAAACCCTAAACCCCTAGACCCCCTAAACCCTAAACCCCTAAACCCTGAACCCTAATAGCACGCTTAAGCCTTGTTCAGGCGGTTGGGGTTTGGGGGTACGTGGGAGCCCGATGGAGCGCGGGGTTGTAGAATACCCTTCTGGTTTTTGAATATAGGGTTTAGGGTTGAGGGCTTTGGGGTCCTTGATATAAGGGCATCGTACTATTTTGGTGACCTAAAAAAGGGACCCTAATTTAGAACACTAGCCATATATTCTGATGCCTTTTGCTTCTCCTCTCAACCCCAAACCCTGAACCCTCTATTCAAGACTCTGGGAATAGAGGACCTGGAGAAAGTGCCTTCATGTGAAAGGCTGAACTTAGCAATGCGGGCCAACAGTTTTATTGCCTATATTTGCCAGCAAAAAGCAGGATGTCCAACTTAAGGTTGGGGTTTCTGGGGCAGCCGGGAACCTGCTTTGAGTATATTCCAGACGGATTGTCAGGGACGTGATATTGAGGGACTACACCCAAATACCCCATGGAACGACTGCACACCCCCAACGACGACCTAAACCCCGAACGACCCAACATCCGGAAGCCCTTCACCCCCGCAACAGAGGCGCGGTGTTCCTGAACCCGAATTCCGACCCTCAAAGGCCTAAACCTCTGAAGAGTACTGTCCAGCCTCTGCATGGGCCCCAGCTCGTCCACTAGACGGTCGAAAGCCGTCTGGCATAGAGCCTTTCTTTGGAGGGGGGAAAGTTTCTGTGGTATGCGGGCGTAGGGGTCAGTGTTCCACTGCAAATCTACCCCCGAAACACTTTTGCAAGGCCACGAAATTCTGAACCTCATTTGCTAGGGGGGTGCGGAGGGTTGGGGGTATCGACGGCTCCAACCCAGGAGTAGAACTCCTCGCCATCAAATTCCCAGAGCCCATCAGAGCCATGAAGTTCACACAGCCCACTGTTCTTGCAATCCGCTGACGAATATGATAAAGATGGCGATGGTGATGACGACGATGATGATGAGGATGGCGATGATGATGCTGAAGATGAAGATGAATATGATGAGGATGGCGATGATGAAGAAGAAGAAGATGAAGATGAAGATGAAGATGAAGATGATGATGATGATGATGATGATGATGAAAGTGAAACTGACGATACTAATGATGCTGTCGTCCTTGTCGTTTGTAGTTGTTGTTGGTGGTGAGGGTGGTAGTGGTGGCGGTGGCGGTGGCGGTGGTGGTGGTGGGAGTAGCAGTAGCAGTAGTAGTAGTAGTAGTAGTAGTCGTAGTCGTAGTCGTAGTCGTAGTAGTAGTAGTAGTAGTAGTAGTGGTGGTAGTAGTAGTAGTAGTAGTATGTAGGAGTTTGCGTGAGAAGCAGGCGTTATTGGTGTCAAACGGTTGTTGGTTGCTGAGATGACCGCAATGATGAGGGGGATGACGAGTGCTTTGGTTTGAGCCGTGGTGGCACTTTCGGCAAAAAATACCACATTATGAACACTGTAAGATGCGGAATGATAAGGAACCTTAAATGTCTGAGCAACGATGCCGCCAGAAACTTATTCGCTCGTAGAAAACAGGCGGTTTAGCTACTTGTGTCTAGCTCAAGAGCAACAACCTAAACTTTCTGTCTTCAAGGGCTCAAGGGTTCATAACAATCCCGACAGGGCAATACCTAGAAACCCGAAACTTTCATCTCCATACTCATATTCACCAACCCTAAACCCCAATAGAGCCTCATCGCATTTCAGGATCACAGCGACGATGGTTCCCAGCCTCAGCAGCTCACGCCAAAATGTCAAACAACCGAAATCTTCAAAAAGGTTCGTTGAAGGGTTCCTGCAAGACCTCCGGAAGTATAGGGTTGGGGTTTAGGGTTAACCCAGGGAACCCTCGACTGAGTAAAAGCAGAGAGCCCGCAAGTTAAATGGCGTTGCTCATGAACTGATTTATGGACTACGGCCTTCTTGAAAGGGGTTTTGGGTCTTCGGATGGGCTTTGCGAAACCTTAAAGCCAGCATCGTGGAGGCAGAAACCCCAAAATTCCTCAGCCTCCGCATTGAACTCCATTTCGACGTCCCTATGCTTAGTGGCTGAGTTCGTAAGCACAACAAAAGTGTACACTTTTTGTTCTACAAGGGATCATCTTATCCCAAAAAGCTTAAAGTGTAGTCATTCAGCTCCAAAACATACCGAAACCCACAAACCTTCAACCTTGAATGCGGTGCCCTAAGGTGACGACCTTATAATTCCCAAACACTGCACAGCCCCAAAAACATTCGCTATAAGACCCTTCTGATAACCCTATATATACAGAGCCCCCCCCCCATGTGTAACCCGATTTAAAACCTCCCGAAAGACTAAAGACCCCACAAAAACCCTGTAAACCCTAAGCCCTAAACCCCTACCCGCAAACCCCGAAACCGCAAACCCCAACCCCTCAACCACAAACCCTAAACCCCTGAAGCCCTAAACCCTAAACTCCTAAACTCCTAATCCCCGTACCGTAAACCGTAAACCCCTAACCCCTAAACTCCTGAACCCTAAACTCCTAAACCCTAAACTCCTAAACCCTAAACCCTAAGCCCTAAACCCGTAAACCCTAAACCTTAGACCCTGAACCCTGAACCCTAAACCCAAAAGCCTAAAGCTTACACCCTGAACTAAACCCTAAACCTTACACCCTGAACTCTAAACCTCTCAACCCTAAACAAGGGAAGCTATGTTAAAACTCTAAACTCTCCGTCGCTACCAAGGCCGAGGCGGCTCGAAAAGCTCCCGCAGCTTCTCCGCCGTCATCGCTTCGCTGAGGTTCCTGCCAATGACGGGGGGTTTAGGGCCTAGGGAACGGGGCTTAGGCTTAGGGCTTAGGGTAGAGGGTTATTGTAGGGCTTAGGGGTTTAGGGGTTTAGGGGTTCAGGGGTTTGGGGGTTTGGGGCTCAGGGCTCCGGGCTTAGGGGTTTAAGGGTTAAGGGTTTAGGGCTTAGGTTGTAGGGGTTTAGGATTTAGGAGTTTAGGGGTTTAGGGTTTTAGGGGTTTAGGGGTTTAGGGGTTTGGGGCTCAGGGCTCAGGGCTTAGGGCTTAGGGCTTAAGGCTTAGGGGTTTAAGGGTTTAGGGTTGAAGGTTTAGGGCTTCAGAGTTTATGCTTGGGGATTGATTTAGGTTGCAGGGGGCCCGGAGTTTGCAGTGCTGAAGATGCCGGTTTAGGGCTTAGGGGTTTTTACGTTTTTAGGGGTTTAGGGGTTTAGGCTAGTTTAGGGTTTAGGGCTTAGTGGGTCTATGACTCGATTTGAGGGTTTTAAGATTTGGGCCTTGGGTTTGGAGTTCCCCCTAAACCCTGAACTGTCAGTTGTTGCTTTGCGTGTGGGGTGCCCGGCTTGAGACATGGCTTCCCAAAGCCGGCAGCAGAGGTGCCAGGTGTGAACCCTCAAGAAGTCCGGTAAACCCAAATCCCCAAAGCCTAAACCCTAAATCCCCAAAGCCTAAACCCTAAATCCCCAAAGCCTAAACCCTAAATTCCCAAAGCCTAGACCCTAAAA
>CAJNJA010062341.1:0-23419 GCA_905231915.1 Symbiodinium necroappetens
TACTGCTACTGCTACTGCTACTGCTACTGCTACTGCTACTGCTACTGCTGCTACTACTACTACTACTACTACGAATACTACTGCTACGACTACTGCTACTACTACTACTACGACGACGACTTCTACTACTACTACGACGACGACTACTACTACCACCACTACCACTACCACTACCACTACCACTACCACTACTACATTACTACACCACTACCACTACCACTACCACTACCACTACTACTACTACTACTACCACCACTACTACTACTACTACTACTACTACTACCACGACGACTGCTACGACTGCTACGACTGCTACTGCTACTGCTACTGCTACTACGACGACGACGACGACGACGCCTACTACTACTAAAAAAAGTACCAATCTATGGATCGCTGCTACTACTGTACTGCTGCGTACTGCTACTCCACTAAGTATTTTCCTCATGATTGTAGCGGTAAAACTACTGTACTGTCACAATACTACCCGACTCGGATGGCACTGCGAATACTACTGTGTTACGACGTGCGACCTCCCCCCCCACCCCAAAAAAGACGCACCACTGCCACGTGCCTGTAAAGATCTCTCTAATTACAGGCCATGCACACACTTCTAAACGGCTGTCTTTTTGTGCAGCCCCGTACTGCACCCGGTAGGGCTGGGTGTGGTTACACTTTTCAGGGCTCCGAAATCTCTTTGGAAGGTGGGCCCGTGCTAAACACAATTTCACGTTAAGCTACAAGGCTGAAATTTAAAGCCCTAAACAGAGGCCGGAAGCCTCCTGACAGCAAAGGCCGTAGTGCGCGGAGAAGTCTGGCCAACAGTTCCTCTCCAGTAGCTGCCAGGCCTCGTGTTCGAAGGGCTTTTGGCAAAGGGTTTACAAGGGCTCTAAGCAAAAAAGGGTTTATACAAAGGTTCTCCAGTAGAAGGATGAAAATTATATATATATATATATAGATAGATATGTGTATATATATATAGAAGCAGCGATGCGACTTCGGCCTTGTCTTCCTGCGCTGGTACATTTAAGGACCTTGTTTTCTGAGCGAACCGGAGTGATAGGAAACTCGGTCAGCACTATCAGCACAATACCACAATGACAATAATGCCTACATGCAGAATGACAGTTGCTGCCATGACTGACCATTCCCACGAAGACACATGAAGACCCAGTCTAATCGGAAGTAACGCCTTCCCGAACCCTGGCCTGGCCCTGTACGAGGCACAGGCCCGCGTACAGCACAGAGCGTTCGGACGGCGCCATGGGAGCAGGGGTTGTCGCTGATGGTGCAAGCCAACATGACAAGTCGTGCTATGTACTGGGCACAGGATGTGGATGTTTCTAGCCGCTTCCATAGTGCAGCGTGATAGGTGTTTCGGGTCTACGCTGAGCAGGTAGGATCTCGGATTTACCGTTGTGGGATTTTCGGGTTTAGGGTTTTTGGGCTCAGGCTTCTGCGTGTGGTGTTTGGACTAACGCGTCCTGTGCTTGGGTTCTCAGAGGTCTCAGGCCCAAAATGTTTAAAACCGGCAAGAGGGTCTTGGGATCAGGCTGGATTTTTTCCTCTTAGGATTGGGCTGTAAGGTTAGGTTGCAGGGCTTCGGGTTTACGCTCCCGCAATTCGGACTTGCCAGATTGGGTCTCTAGGGTTTGAGGACGGGTATGACGCGGAGTTGAAACGAGACTCTGTGAGCTTCATGCCACAGCTGCAGATCCTCAACCTAACAAAGCAACACAAACTGCCGAAACCCTACGCAGCTTGCCAGAAGGGCGGAACAATGAGCGCTGTTGATGTGCTTGGGCCGTCGGGGGTTCGGGTGCGCAACAAGTACAAAATCCCAGACCCCGAGCCCTTCAAAGCTGAAGCCCGCCGTCGACAAAGGCGGAAATTGACAGCAAAACTCATACCCGAAGCCTTGTGCAACAAAGGACTCTGCCAGGACGAACACTCGACCACAATCACTTGGTGAGTAAGCGAACTCTTTTGCTGGAGGCTTGCAAGCAAGAACGCCTGGTAGTTAGCCAGTCGTCCCCTAAAACCCGAAAGGTGTAAAATCCCAAGCCCTGAACCTGAAAGCCGTACCCCCCAAAGCCAGCTAAACTCGCAACCCCCCTAAATCCAAGAAGCCCGCAACGCCTCCTGAGTCTTGCAAACATCCTTCACAACATCCAAATCCGGCAAAAAACCTGGAAATCCCAACACCGAGCAAAAGCCCTTTTTGCAACTGGACATGGGGACTAGCCAGATCCCAGCAAAAACCCTGAACCCTAGATCCAAAAGCCCCACTCCAGGCGCTGAACAAAGTTTCGGCTTCTGCAACTGCTCCCGGGCCAAGGCGCCTGCAAGACGCGTGGGATTCTATGTGTGGGTTTTTGTTAAAGGGCAGGCTTCAGAAACTTTTTACAGGTAGGATCCTTTAGGTCCTTTGGGTTTGGGGCTCAAAGGATGACAGCTATCGGCTTTAAGGGTTTGGTTTTGGGTTGTTGGATTGCTGGAGTGTGTTTTTGGCTATTGCGTCTCTGCCGGTTCGTGTTTGTTGCTTTTTGTTTTGGGTTTGGGTTTAAACCCTAAACCCTAAACCGAGCTGTCAGAGTTTGAGGGGTTTGGCGGCATCGAGGCTCTGGGTCTCTTTGGGGCTTTAACTTCATGAGTGTTCAGGAGATTTGAAGTCACGTTTTCAGTTTTCGCGAATGGCTAAAACAGCTTTTGTTGGGATGCTTGAGGGCCGATTGCAGTATTTTGGTGCTTTCAGGATACGGCGCGCGGGTTTAGGATGAATCAGAGCAGAAGCAACAACTGAACACAAGAACTCCCAAGGTTATGCTGGCATCATCTGCCCACACTGTGCCTCAGCCCATGTCGCTGAACCTCACCGACAGAGGGAGGCCACGAGGAGGAGCCGTTGGAGTAGGTGTTTTGAGGTGAGGGAGCCGCTAGCTAACAGCTACAGCAGTAGTACTCAGTCCGTCGACGGGGGACGGTTCCGCAGTGGTGGTCCGGGCCCATCAGAGACGCCGGTAGACAAACCCAGAACCAGACAAAGAGACCTGCAATGGTCCCTGCGACGTACGCACTTCCCCGCTTCTGCACGCTTATTTACTAATAAGTAGTGGGCACAGGAAACTCATGTCCATACAACGCAGATGCATTCGAGTCTCAACGCAGAAGTCTCGGAGTTTCTTGTCATGCCGCGTATCCCAAGCACCCAGTATCCCTAGAACCCGAAGCTGCGCAGAACCATGATCTTCATGAGGCCCCGAGAGGATGTGGGCAAGGTTACATCCATTTTCCTAGAGCACGAGATAGGAACAAGTGCAACGCAGGGCTGTCGTCCTGAGAAAGTTTTAGACAATGCTAAAGTAGGAATACCTTAGAGAAAGCACCTTAAGTGATGTCGTGATCTGTCTATTCTGTATACGTGGACCTCCAAAACGGATAACCGCGACCATGCAGGGTCTACCTCGAGAAGCTTGTTGATGATAAGAAGGGCTCAGCTGCTCTTCGGGACATGTAGTTTTTTTGGTGCCTCCGCAGTCCCTGAGCATGCTCTCATGCCAATTCTTGTGCGATTTTTTGAAGGCTTCAGATTTGGGCCGGTTAGATCAAGATTTGTTCAGATCCCCTTTTCTACGACCACATGCCGCGGCTGGGTGGCACAAATTTCATGCCTGGCCTTGCCTTCGGCAAGGTTGACCCCTGAGAAAAACGGGCCTGACTTCAGCTCCGTGATGGATTCAGGGTTTCAGGTGTTGCGATTAGGGCTTCGGTCCGGCTTCGGTGCTGTCGAGGTTCTTGGCGCGTGGTCCTTTGAGGTAGCGATTAGGGTTTAGGGTTTGGATTCTGCGGAAGATGCAGGCAACTCTGGAACTGGTACGTAAGAGCTTCTGATGACTGAGTCTTACTCGGGCCTTAACTTGTCGCTTCCAAGTATGCACGACGAACTGCCGGAGAGGCCCGAGTGGCTGCAGCACATCTCGGACAGCATGTGCAGTGCAGTTTGGGCAGTAAAGCCAATAGCTTCATGAAGACATCGCTTTGCAAAGCCATGGCGTGGCTGAAACTCGTCTGAGCATGGACAGCCACCTTGAAGCTCGGATTCCTTCTGAGAGAGGCTTCCTCAACGAAACTGAACACAGCAGATGTAAGTTAAGATTTACGAAGTCCGGATCGCCTTTGACCTGCGAACCCTTGAACGTATTGTCGGGGATGGTTGATGTTCAGAGACGGACTGTTCTCGGACTCTTGTATTCGACGTTTAGTCTGAGAGCCATGCCACGAAACGTCCATCCTAAAAACCTAAACTCATTCGTCCTGGGAACCGTAAAGCCTATGGAAGGAAACCCTTGCCCCAACAACCCGTGGCCCAAAGCTTCGTGATGAGTCGGCTACGAGAGTGCCCCAACAGCTCCATACTGTTCCCTACATGGTCAGAATAATCCCTTGCTGTGGGAATATAGTGCCTACGATTTCATCACGCAGTACATACATGCTATACTAGCACTCACCATGCTTTAGTTGGGCTTAAGAAAACTACTTCTTGTTGAGATCCCCATAGTCAGTGGTCTTGCACCAAGAGCTCTTGCCAGTGCTAAGAAGTCTGTTTTCCAGAGGATGCCCTGGGCCGTATAGTTCCTTCTGCAGACGCATATGGCACATGAGTTTGTGATTCCAGTGGCACCACGTGTTTCGGGTCATAGTCCTGAGTTTTGACATCAAGCCAACAAGCATGCTGCTACTAGTACCACCCAAACCCAAGCTCATCGGGGGGTCTCCGGCTCCCACGGGATGTGCCGCACTCAGCGCTCCGCCGTGCTCATTACGAAACCGGGTCTTCTCCATTTCTTAGTGGGCGGAGACGACTTCGACAAAGCACTGGCTTTCCTTACGGCTACCCCATCGCAGTTCTATCCCATCTGCATGACCATCACCATTCTCATCGGCACCGTGAACACCAGCACCATCACGATCACCATTATCATCTTTGTGATCCTCAGCAACCTAGTCAGCCACATCATCATGAATGTCAACCACTGGCATCACCGTCATCAAGCTTTAGTTGGCCTAGTAGAAAAGAACTGACAAAACAAGAACTTATTCTGGTTATCAAGAGCAACCACGCATCACCGGGAAGAAGGACGGTACCGTCATCACTATAATTAGCATCAAAAGCCAAGAAAATAAGTTCGTTCCCAACTTCAGAAGCAGTATGGTGACGACGACAATGATAATGATGAGGGTTGTAATGGCAACTTGCAGAACATGTGATCATCCTCGCGCGCGTCATCTTCAACCCAGCTTCGTCATGATCAGCGCCACTCAGCATCATGACCAACTTCTACAGGGCTGTTTCTCTGTGTTGCAGAACCTCATTTCCAGCCATCGCCATCAACACCCTCACCAATCCCATCATCATGAAATTGCCTGTACCCCTGCCACTAGTCACTGTTATGTGCATCCTGCTCTCACCACCTAGTCCTCCTTCTTGCTTACTTCTTGCTTTTGGAATCATGGTGTCTTGACTTAAACGTGGTGAAGCGAATGACTTCTGTATCTGTTATCAGTTCCATGATTTGCAATGGCCATAGAAAATCTGGAATATCCCCACTGAACTTCCTAGCTCAACACAAGCACCCTGAATCATCACAATCCCGATTGCCTGCATGCGTAATTATGTGCATATAAAAATATATGAACGTATGTGTGTGTATATATATATATACATACATGTACACATCACATACGCAAACACAACACCTGCGCACGCGTGCATGCACCCCAAGCACACAGTTGGAAACAAACGCACGCAATATACGTTTACATATAATGGGTTGTGGGATGTGTACCGTGTGCATATACATATATATATATATATGTATATATGCATATATGCGCATGCGTGTCTGCATGTGTGTGTATGTAGGTATGTATGTATGTATGTATGTATGTATGTATGTATATACGTGTATGTATGTAAACATATCTACATATACACACATACACAATCATACACAGGCGTACACATACAAATTTATATTTACATGCACATACTCACGTACACAGGGACATACAAACACACACACACACACACCTGTAGGCTTACATGCATACATACATTCACACAAACATAATAACGTACAGTCACATACACACATACATACCCACCCACCCACCCACCCACCCACCCACCCACCCACCCACCCTAACCTAAACCTAAACCTACCTACCTTCCTACCTGCCTGCCTACCTACCTACCTGCCTACGTACGTACATACATACTGCATACACACATACATACATGCATCCATGCGTACATGTTTACACGCGCGTACACATACATGTACGTGCATGCGCACATTCTTACTCCATACGTACACCGATGAACATGCATTCCTGTTGTGTAACGGATATATATATATACATATATATATATATACACATATACATATATATATATGTGCACATACATGTATACCTATATACACATAGATAACAAACAACTTATACATGTGTGTTTGTGTATGATTTATCACAACAGTTATTTAAACGAAACTCAAGAACACGATGCACGGAGGTGTGTGTGTGTGTGTCCTGCTGCATTCGTGAAGGAGTGTTGTAGGTACTTCTGAAAGAGTATGCTTTCCACCCCTGCTACCAACAAACTTGCTGTGCCGCTTCGCCTCAAGATGTAAAGTAAGGTTTAGTCTTGCTGTGACCGATCTGTCGGGTTATCATCCGTGTACAGGCTGTTCACTTCTGTGCCATCGAACTGTGTTCATTTCCCTGCACCCTTTCCAGCAGCTTTCAAATTCCTTTCACAGCTCAGACTTAGCTCTTGAGCCTCCGAGTTGAAGGGTTCGGCAGTGCAGGTTTCACCAGCTACGGCTTTTGAGCCATACAACGTAAGAAGAAACTGCGTCCAAAACACATGGTGGTCCAGCAATGCCAGCAAGAAGTCGCCTGCAGCAGCTTGGTCTCAGCACAGTCTCGCAGCATGTCCACTCCGCAGGTTGGCAAACGTTCTTCCATCCAATATCTTCTCATCCTTCGGCAATCAAACCGGGCTGGGGCTGGCATATTCAAACCTGCTTGGACCAACGAGGGGTTCGGGGTCGTAGACGAGTCTGGCAAGTGAGGGCGCTGGATGTACAGGTGAAGAGCTTGGATGCGTCCCGGAGTTGCTTCACTGCCGAGCCAAGACACGGCGTGGTATGCCGGTATTGCCTTCCATCCTGGGACAAACGAATCAAAGAGACGCGAGACTACTCCAAGGACATAGGCCGAGAGATTCAGACACGGGCTGCTACGTGGTCTGTCGCTAGAGTGCTTTGCAATCCCATCGACTTGAGTTCTCAGAACTGCTGTCGCCTGGGACCCTCTGTGAGAGGGTCAGCCACAAGCTTTCCGTACCAACAACCCACACCCTGAACCCCAAAGCGCCTGTGCTTGAAGAGCTCAGAAACCACCCCCCGCCCACCTTAACCCCACGACCCTAAAACCGAAGAAATCAAATCTTGGAGAGGGAGATCCACGATCCATATGTCTTCGCCAAGGTGGGATGCTTAGGCTTAGAATAACGAGGCTTCAGCGTTCCCCGTTTCGCAAATGATTGCCTGCATGCTATGCCTTGACCGGTCAAGTAGCGACGATGTCTACCCTCGTTACCTTGGGGCTAATCGATATACGCGCCATGTAGCATCCGAAGGAGGCTTTCGGATGGGGCTCAGAAAGGCCTGGGTATCGGCCTTTGGAAGGTACCCGGCGACGTCAACTCAGGAACCTTGCTAATCTCACGATTTCGATTCATCAGCAGGTTAAACTACATACACGAATTACATCCTAAATCATACCAACTTCCAAAACTCAGATCCTTCACAAAGCTTGACTAAGCCCATGACATGGAGGCCGCGATAATCTGGTCGCAGATTTCTTGCGACAGCAACATGGAAGACCTTTCAACGATTATTCGTGTTGCTTCTGCTCTTGTGGCTTCTCACTGGGTTGAGGTGTCTCGGGTTTAGGATGGCATTCGAGTGCTTAACTCAACCCGCACACCCTCTCGACGGCGCAAGTCGACCCAGGTCGCTCGCCCCGGTGACGGGGGAGGCAATTTCGTTGGGTCTCCGTCTGGGGCCTGTGGCCACAAAAGATGTGTTCACTGTTGTGTTTCCGTTCCTGCCTGTTTAGGCTGAGCCCCAAAAAAACGTGCTCCTTCAGATGCAGGCACGAAACCCCTCAAGATCTTAAGTTGGTTTGGACCTTGAACTGCGTGGGATAGGTGAATTTGTACGAGACACGCATCAACAGACACAATGAGCTAACCAGTTGTTGCTTCTAAAATAAAGTTAAAGAATGGAGGACAGAATTCCGAGATACATGCTGCCTTAGAATTGTCGCGATTTTGGTTGAGTCCACAGGGGGCGGCAGGTCTTCAACTCATGTTTAGGAAAATGACTTTTCGGACGTCAGGGCTCAGACCTTGGGCAAGAACCCAGCATTCAAGTGAGGCGTTTAGTGGAGAATAGAAGGCTTCAGCAGAGGGCACAGTTGAGAATCGCAACATAGATAGCAAGAGTTCTACAGTCTCGAAGGCTTGGAGGATCAGGATGTGTATCTGATGTGTGCGATCTGTAGCAGCACCTAGGTGTTGAGACTAAGAGCTCTACCTAGACTAGTCTCTACGCGAGCTTGAAGATCGGAACCCCAAACCACTGAATCTGAAACCCCAATCCTAAATTTCAAACCCCAGGGTCCTACTAACCCCTGTTGAAGCCGGATCTCCCTAATGTGCCAGAAGGGGCAGGGAAAAGTCAATCCTAAATCATAAAACCGTAAACTCCTAACCAAACCTCAGGTAAGCCCTCGAATTCCAGACCCTAGTAAGAAGAACAAGATACCGACTTAGGCCTTGGGCTTTTCAGGTTTTTGGGATTTGGATTCAGGGTTTAGGTGGGGTTTACAGCATTGGATCTGTTGGGTGGTTCGGGGTTTGGATTCAGGGCTTAGGGATGTTTAGGGTTTGGGATTCGTTGGGTGTCCGGGTTTAGGGTTGCAATCGCCTGCCGCGTGTACTCGTTACCAGCGGCTTTCACCCTAAAGCCCCTAAAGTCCCCGAAACTCCTAAACTCCACGTAAGCAGCTTGTAAGACCCTTGTAAGACCCATCATAAAGACCCTAAAGAACCCCCCTAGAGCCCGCATGACCTCACTTCTGCGGCCCCTGAACCCTGGCCTCAGCTCTTTGGCTGACATCACACCATCCCCGGAGGTGTCCAGTCGGTCGAAGACAGCATTCCATGCATCCCACGTCTCCTCCGGCACCTCCTTGCGAATGGTTTCCAAGTCGGCTCTTTGTATAACCATCCACATCTATATATATATATATATGTATGTATGTATGTATGTATGTATGTATGTATGTATGTATGTATACATATATATATATTGTTTATTTATTTCTTTATTTATTTATTCATTTATGTATGTATTTATGTATTTATGTATTTAGTATCTATATATATATATATTTATTTATTTATTTGTTTATTTATTTATATGTATCTGTGCATAGGTACATACATACATACGTACATACATACAGACAGACAGACAGACAGACAGACTTTGACTTGCATACAAGCATACATTGCATTACATTACATTGCATTACATTACATTACAATACATTACAGTGCAGTACAGTACATTACATTTACATTACAGTACATTACATTACAGTACAGTACATTTACATTACAGTACATTACATTACACTACATAACATTACATAACGTTGCACAACATTACATTACATACATAGCTAACATACATACATACATACATACATACATACATACATACATACATACATACATACATACATACATACCTACGTACGTACATACATACATACCTACGTACGTACGTACATACATACATACATACACACATACATACATACATACATACATACATACATACATACATACATCCATACCATCCATGCATGCATACGTACATAAATCTGTATACATTCGCATGTATATGAGTAGTCATATGCATGTTTGCGTGTTGCGTCTGTTCTTGTGTCTTTTCGTTGGCCTTTCAATCTACCAGGGGTAACTTATCGATTTCTTTCAGGGTTCATGGTTGGGGTTTCAGCAAGGGTTTTGGGTCTAGGGGCTACACTTTGTTTTAAGCAATGGGCTTGGTGGTCTAAAGTATTGAACTTAGAGTTTAAAGTTCTGACTTTGTTCTTCGGTGCCGAGGCTGTGGGCTCGGGGCTGACCCCTTTGGACCCGACAGGAGAAGTCTGTTGTATACTCTTCTGGCTTCTACTCTTACCCTAAACCACAAAACCCTAAGCTACCCTAAATTCTGAAACCCTACAGGCACTCCAAGCTCCAGCCGGGAAGCCGGTCGCATCGAGGCCGGCATGGCACTCTTGCGCTCGACCTTTCCGGCTCTGAGACACACAGAAACCCTGGTCTTGCAGAGAGCATGGAGAAAAGGAGATACGAATTTCGGGAACTGCAAGGAGGTCGGAGCATGTCGGAGCCTTCGAAGGAAGGCAGCTTGCAACAACTCGCAACGCCCGAGATCTTCACCAGACGCACAGGTTTAGTCACCGAAATCACGTGGACAAGTACAACTTTCAGCTTCGGTTGTAATGTACTGGTAAGCCGAAGTTGAAAGTTCACAAGCTTTCTAACCGGGAAACCGAGCGGCAGCTCCGGTGTACAAAGATTTCCGAGTATCCAGGTCATGGCGCATCTTGCTGGCGTTGTAGCAGAGCAGGCTGCTCAACACCTCCGCCGAAAGACGAAAGCAACACATCCCAAATTTTGTTAAGTATCCCTCTCTCTCTCACAGGCATTCGTTAAGTATCCCTAAACCCCAACCCGAAATCCTATCAATGACCCCTCAATATTTTCAGAACTTCTCCTGAACTTTGGAGTATCGGGCCCAAGATAAAGCATTGACTGTCAGGGCTGCTTTTCGGTAAGGATGGGGAAAAGTGCCTTGCAGGCAGTTGACTCAAATCCACCTGCCGAGACCACAGCATGATGTCTTCAAGAAAGGGAAATTGACCTTCGGTCTTCTGAGCCCTACTCTACTGTGCGGGGCCCTTAATTAGAGTTAGGGCTCGCAGGGCTTAGAGCACCTGTCTGCGAGCCTCAAGCCCCATGAATGGCCCTGGAAATGAAGACTACGCCGCGGGGGTGCTGATTATTGGGCCTATTATAACCTTTATGTATGCTCATTATATTATGATTAAATTCGTAACGTCATCATTATCCGGTTCACGGCATCGCGGGAAGGGGCTCTCTGTGCACAAGGGCTTGTTACGCCTGGAAGCTCCCCTGCCAAAACCGCCTGTTCACCTGCATGCAAGTATGAATTCCGAACCTTCCAACTATGACTTGACTACGAAAACCGAGGCCTACAGTAAGCACTATAAACCACCCTAAACGCATCACAGCCGGACGAAGGCCTCCTGGTCAAATCCACTCATCTCAGGAGGTCGCCAATGGTCCGGACACATCATGGCCTCATGGCGTCGGCTTTGGGCCTAGAGGGGTTTATTCGGATCTGTTGGGTTGGGGGCCAGGGGACATTATCGTGGCTGAGGACTACCTTCGCAAAAGCTATACTTCGAGGCGTTGGCTTTTGGAGTTGGGTTTGGGGGGGGTGGCATAAACAGCATTGGGCTGGTGGCGGAAAGTGAAGCCTGGCTGGCATTGCAAAGGAGAGCGCACGAGAAGAACAAATCGAGAATGATGGGGATGATGCCTAAGAGCTAAGACTGCTAAGACACTCAAGCCGGATATGACCCTCGGCTGTGGAGCTGTCTGTACTTGACACTATACTTAGTAACTTTGTATACTTGACACTTACACACGTGAAGCCTCGTGCATACAGGCATAGAAGCACTGTTCTGCAAATCTGAAAGTACAGAAAACAGTCCACAGTTATCGTGGGAATGTAGTCAGTAGTGCAACCGTTGCACCTGCTGCTGCATTCCTCCTCCTCCTCCTCCTCCTGCTCCTTCTCCTCCGCCCACCTACCACAAATCCTTCTTTCTTAACCAACTGACACATTCGCAACCCCTGCTCCCTGAGAAACGAAGGCATCGAGCGGCGACGAACTCGTGCACATCAATGAAGCCATCTGCCGACACATCGTATTTCTTCAGCAGCTCGGCGTCCAAGCCCATGGCCTCAAATACGGACGGGACTCACGGGAAAAGAGGCAGTAGTGACCAAGCGCATGCTACAAGGCAGTGGCCCATTTTTCAACAATATGCCCGCCCGACTCGTTGACGAAACCCAAAGGGCCCCAGCACTCGAGAGAGCAGTATAATCGTTTTAGATGTGGGGCAAGTCACAAGAAATGAACAGTTGTCAAGCAACGGCTTCGATCTGTGCCAAGGTGATGCAGCCAGATCCCTCGACATCGATCGCCCTGAATTGCGCTTCCTTGACATGGCATCTATGGTAATCTAGGATCCAGGTTTAAGGGACCTAAGGTCCCCCTTCAGCCTTCGGCTCAGAGGATCCCCCTGGCATCCTATCGAAACCACCGTCTGAAGCCGGGTTCTGGAAGAATTCGGTTCAGCTCTGGTGCCTGTCGAGTGCTGGCGGTTGGTGGAGCCAGTAGAGCTTCAGAGCTCGGCAGAATAGACATGCACTGGGGTTCTGACTAAAGGCATACCAGAAAAAGAAAAGAAAAAAAAAAAAACAAGAGCCAGCATTGCACAACACGACTTCTTGCTGCAATGTGTCCAAGCGGTTGAGTTCTGCATCTGGGATGATGGGAAGGTTGTTGACGTGTGACTGCACCACCACTTTCTCTTCACAAGCCTGCCGAGCACGGGAGGTCTTGGGACCGCAGCACAACTCGTCATAGCCAGGCGTGGGATTTCCACAGATTGCTTGAAGCGTCGATGCTCATGCCAGGCACTGGAGTTTCGGTAGTTATCGGGCTCCGGGGGCTTCCCTTGCGATGGGATGGGCGGCTCCAGTTTGCAGAGCTGAGCTTCACTCGTTTGCTGGCCGGATGATGAAACGCCAGCCCGAGCCCAAAAAGGCAACCAATTATCCTCACCTCAGCTGCCTGGCATGGACTCGTATGCAGGTCCGACGCTCTTCTAGTCCGAGCCATTTGGCGACCAAAACCTAACTAAGGCTTCTCACGACCGAGTCGGGCCTTGCAAGAGTCAGACTTCGGCCGGGACTATCCACAAAATAACCAGGCCTCAACAAACTTCTGTTGCTCCATCATCTGATCAAACCTCAGACGACCGAAACCCTATGACTATGACAGGGTTCGGATTAAATCAGGATTCTGCGAAGCCCTCAAACCCAACGAGGGCCAGAAGGATTAGAGCTGCACCATAAGCCAAGTCCGCAAGCCCTAAGCCCTTTTTTCTTCAGGCTCCCCGAACCCTGACATCGAACAGGGGCAGATCTGGCACAGCATGACTTCAGGGCGTGCTAAGGTACTTTTCTTAAGACTGCGACCTGCACAATTTGACAACGGCAGCTCTCCCTCGGGCGTTAAGCTGCCCTTCTCATGCGTTTGAGCAGGGGCACTGCTGCAGCCAGCCGTCGAACATGCGAAGATGCATTTTCTGAGCTCCTGCATCGGCTCGGGTATGGCTAGCAGGCTGACTCAGCCATGCACGCCTGCCACTCTGCTTCTATGTTAGAGCTCACCAGGCTCTGGTAAATGAAAAGCTTCTGGCTGAATTCGATAATCCTAAGCCGTGCTGTTGCAGAAAGGGCTTCCGTTAGAGACTTACCACATCCTCCAGGAAACACTACCAAATATAGACAGGGTCGACCTAAGCCGCGAAATCCGCTGGATTTTCCCTACATTCAGGCTGCTTCGTCTGGGCGCCTAGGATGAGGCTCCGGCTCAGAAAGCCCTATGCTCATCGAAAGGAGCTGCCTTGAAGACCATGGCGACTGCGGGTTTGAGGTTTCGGGGTTTGGACTTTCGCAACTCGAAGTTTGCGCGGCAGCCCAGCCCTGAAGATATTTCGGGGCCTGCAGATCTTTGTGACCTACCCAGGTCTGTGCGCATAAAGGGGGGCAAACGAGGCTTCAGAACTTGCAGTGCCCTGCAAGATAACTGCTCCAACTCACGCCATAGCTGCCATCGCCACAGGCAACATCAAACAAACCGGCCGGGTTGTCACATCTACTCGCAGCAGCAGCAGCAGCAGCAGCAGCAGCAGCAGCAGCAATAATACAGTATTTGCGCAACCAACAAGAATAGCGGTACTGACAGCAAGCGCATGCAATAACTACCGAGACACGAACATAACGAGCACCGAATGCCCGAAATCAATGCAAACTCAAACGCTGCTGCCTGGGCAAAGTTTCCGGAGAAAGCTGAACAGCTCAGCCTTGATGCCTGCTTGCCAGAGGGGACTGAATAAGTGGTAGCTAGCATAAGGCTTCGGGGTATGTTACACTACCATGGTTTAGGGACTACAAGTGGGAAGTATGACGAGCTAGGTAGTAATACTTAACTGACTGGATGCCTTGGAAAAAAGAAAAAACAGGTCGTCATGATGCCACTCTTAGACTAGTCGGAAACCCTGAGCACAAAAGCAAACATCGACGCAGCTTCATGCGTTTCGACACTCACACTCGCGCACAGCAGGCAAGGCTATGCGTCTGGGGTGGCAGGTTTCGGTAGGCTCTTTTTGATTTTGGATCCCGCATGGCAGCTAGGCTCTAGATGATGTAGAACATACCCCCAAGGCCTATCCTACAGGGAGTTGTGGAACCTAAGGACCTAAGGTTCGAGTATTTGGGGTTTACTCACGGCAAAAAGCATGAAGCCACAACATAACAAGCGCAGACCGGTAATACTGCGGGACCTGATCAGGGGTCGGAGGGTTCCCTAATTGTGTCAACTTCTGTTATTTTTCGGCCCCAACAGGGGGCACACTTTAACCCTAAACATCTCAGCAGCAAGCGCCTCAAAAGAAACTGTGCCTCGAACACACAGGCTTGAACCTTAAGCCGCAACTAAACCTTGCAATCATGTGTAGTTCTGCTTGATTCATTCCATAACATACCCAGGAGCGCCAGTCTCTTCGGAATCCCAAGCCCAGAAACCCCAGACACCTAATTAAAGATGACAGCTCGATACAGGCTTCCACACCCTTTTTATTTTTCACACGCCTCTTCCCGTTTTGCGGCGAAAACCGGTAGGCTAGCCCTTTAACCTTTGACGCCTCTGAGAATACGCGTAAAGAAAACCCTCTTAGACGTGATAAAGGAATCGGCTAGATGTTCAAATGGCCTATCTAGTACACCGTACACCTTTCCGAAAATTCGGTCCGGAGCCTCGAGACCTCTCACCCTCGATGCGATCAAGGGCAGGTTGCAGCTTTGTCCTGGGATAGGGTTTCGGATCTGGGTTCAGGGCCTCGGGTTTAGGTTTCGGGATTGGGCCGAAGCTTTATTTTGGGATCGGAGCTTATTGCGATCTTGACGAAGCTGATTCAAGACTGAGGGCGGAACTGAAGAGTCAGGGCGATTTGGGGCTTAGGGTTGAAAAGTCAGGGCCGAGACGGAAGGTTCCGAGGATCTTGGAGGTTCCAGCTTGAGAGTTAGACCTAGCAAACACTACAAATCACTGGAGCTTCAACCAACCCCAAACCGCTTAACCCCCAAAGCCCCTTTAATACATCCTAGCCTCCTAGACCCGAAAAAGACAAGTTTAAACAAGACAGGAGAACAAGACTGACCCTGGCCATAGCCGGGGCGCCAAAGATCTGCCGAGAGATCCTCCCGGCCAAGGCCTGAGCAAAATAAACATGTCTTCTGATGGTCATAGTTTTCATGTTGATGCGAACCATACCTCTTATGAGGGGCAAGGAAGCTTGTAGTTTACGGGTTCCGCTTAGGACGTGGAGTTTTTCCTGTTTGGCGTGACAATTGGGGAGCTGGCATTTGGAGGGAGCACGTCGGCAGGTACCTGGTTCCAAGAGCCACGAGATAGAAAACCAATCATCTTGGAACGCCAATTGCCCCGCCAACCCCAAGCCCCTAACCGTCACATCAGTGACTAGGCTGGCCCTGCCTTTTTGCAGGTCCTGGTGCGTCATCTGGAAGCTTCCCTGGAGGTCCAGAGTGTTGTGTGCAAAATAAGTGCACATAAGCATCCGCTTACATATATATATATATATATCTATGTATGTATGTATGTATATATATATATATCTGTGTGTGTGTGTTCAGAACCATGTATGTGTGTACAGCGTCTCTCTCCCTCTCTGCATGTACATTATATATATATATATGTAATATATATATATATATGTAATATATATATATATGTGTAATATATATATATATATAATTTATAGTATATTACAAATTATAATAAAACACAATAATATAACATAATATAACATAATGTGATATCATATAATATAATATGAAATAATTAAATATAATATAGTAAAACATAATGTAATATAATATAATATGAAATAATTCACTATACTACAATATATTGTAATACAATATAGTACATTATAATTTAGCATAATATAACGTAATATACTAAAAAATATAACAAATACAAAGGATTATAATAAAGTATAATATAATATATAATATAATATAACATAATAGAGTATAGCACAGTATAGTGTAAAAATAATATACAATACAATATGAAAATTATAAGATGATATAATATAATAGGATATAATAAAATATACTTAGTAGAACATAATAAAACATAGTAGTATACAATATAATATAACATAACTTGATATAGTATAACATATTACAAAATAGTTTAGTATAATATAACATAATATAGCATAGTATAATATAATATATTATAATATAATATAGTATAATATAAAATAGTATAATATAATATAAATATGAATACACATATAAATAGATATATAAATATAAACATGCATGTGTCAAGTGATATGCGTGTAATATGTATATGAGACGAGGAACGGTCAAGCTCTCTAAAGTTACTCTGGGCCCCACTACCTCGAGAACCCCTCCGGCCTCGTCTCTTGCTGACACATGTGGGATTTCGGTTTAGGACTCGGCTCGGGCAGAACAAGTCTCTTCTTTGACGTCGTACAGTAAGGCTTCGGGAAGATGGTCCTTTCTATGCCGTAACATGTTCATGCAGGACGCAGGCTCAAATTAATTCGCGCTTGAAAGATGTATGGGAAGCTTCGGCTTCCGGTGTGCCAAAGCACGGACCAGCTGCCACCCTCACGACCTTTCTCCACCCTCCACCCCTACCCAAACACACAAACACACATATATATATATATACACACACACACACGCGCGCGCGCGCACTCAGACTGCGCCTGCCTCTTCCACGCAGAACTGGAACACGGCCCGTGCCAACACCACTTCCTTGCGAGTGAGCATACCTCAGCTTTGACGAACAAGGCCATGCACGCGACTTGAATTCACCGAATCAGGGAAGCCTTTTTGCAGCAGGCCTTGTTGTCCAGCAGCGCGGTCTAGTCAAATCCACCCTCCCCTTTCTAACCTATAATCAACCAAGATCAGGGACCTTCAAGGCAAGGCCCAGGAACGACCCTCAAGGGACGCTGATACTTTAAGGAAGCCCCGGAAGCTCAGATGAGGCAGCCCTACCGGCCCCCAGAAGCCTTGAAAAGGAGCTCTACCCCTTCAACTTATCGGAAGTTGAGCCAGACATTTTGGAATCTTGCCCGTAATCACGGCCCCCCATAGAGAACACAAGATCAGAAGAAGAGGGGAAAACATAATGCCGCCACTACCAACAACAACTCGAGAAAAAAACAACAATGACAAAAGCAACAACAGGATAAACGATTGCAATCCTCGCCAACAATGTAATCATGCCACCACTAACAACACAGTAACAACAGCACAAGCACCAGCACCACCGTCACTACCACATCCCAGAACAACAACCCCAACAACAAAAACAAGAAACAACAACCCAAACAAACACAACACCAGCAACTGACAACGATAACACCGCCCCCTCATCAGCACACCATCCCTACAGCAACAGCAACGGCAACACCATCACGCAGCAGCAAACAAAGCAACAAGCAACAACAGCAACGGTAGCAAATGCAACAAACAACAAACACAGCATCAGCAACGTGTCCATGCTCATCATCACCAGAATCACCATCATAGCAGCAGCATGCAGGTGAGGAAGGATGCTTGATTCGAGCCCGGATGGGGTTTAGCCAAGACTCTGCTGTCATGGGTCACGGCGCTCTCGATCGGAACAGGCACCGGCCCCTTGTGGGAGAGATAAAACTTCTCCTCCTCATCTGTATAAGCCTCGTCCCAGGGATCGAAACCCGAAACCACCATGTTTCCGGCAATCAAGCCCTCCGATCACCTGAAGGTGCCTTAGACCAGCTTGCCCCCGCCCTCCCTTCAACTAGGAGATCGCGCCGGCTTCCTTCGGCCATGCTAGGGGATCCCAACATATGGGTTTGGGTCTGCAGAATTTCAGATTGAGGTTGTTCCAGTTTCAAGTGCTTCTTGAGGCAACCGGGAACTGCAGGCTGCAGGCGAAAAAAGGAATGTAGAACTGCAGGGTCCGCAAAGGAAGGGTTCTGAAAAAAGGACTGCTCAATGGGAATATTCAAAACATTCCCCCTCATCTTACCCTATTTAATTGAAAGCAGGATATTAAATGGGGGACGAGAGGGCTTGATGATGGGAGGGAAGAAGATTAGTTGACCTCCTTGCTCTGTGGGCCTGAATGAAGGAATCCCTAATACAATCCCTGTCAGGGGAGGAGGGTGTTTATTCACCAGCGGTCTGCATCGTTGTTGGTTCCTGTCGTGCTACAACACAGATTCTCAATCAGATGGACTTGCGGCTCCACTATAATGCAGCTTTGGAGGGTGCCTTTTTCCATCACGCTCAGGACTTAACACGTTGTTCGTAAGGTGGTAGCGTGGTCTTGGGAACTGGGCAGGTGCGCATCTCAGAGCGCTCGTGAAGGCTTCCGGATCTAAGGTTCTTTGCACGTGTCCTCAAACCCTTGCTCTGCTTCGGGGTTGAAGCTGGCTTGGCTCTTCATGGGATAGAACTTTAGAAGCTTCAGGCGTTGAGGCCACTCAGGCTTCTTTAACCAGTTCGGTTCAGGGATCCGTCATATGGACAATTATCGCTGAAGGCCATGAGTACGTTGATCTTGACTAACCAAACCCTGCACGGCCTTACAGCCCTTGTCACGTACGGGCCTTGATAAGTACAAGAGGGTGTTGGGGTATATCAGAGCACGGTGATTTCGGGACTGCAAGGGGATAAGAAGAAATAGTAGCAGTAATTGGTCAGACCTCCATACTTGGCGATTTTCTCACCCGGCCTCTGGGTCCTCGTCGAGCGGCTGCAGCTTTGGGCAGAAGCGCTCGATGGACAAGGCATAGGGCAAAGCCAAGGGGTCCTGGTACTCACCTGGACTGCAAGAGCCTCTGTCGACCCTCGCACTCGCAATGCAACAACCCGTTTTGGGACTTAAAAAAAACACACCTTGAAACCTAAAGAACCCATCTAAACCACTAAACCACCAGTTAGATCACCCCTTTCCCCACCACCCCTCTTAAACCGCTACATAAGCTCTCCTACTCGTAGTAGGCTCGAGCCCAGTCGGCTATGCCGCCCTTGGACTATGTGAGTTCAGGCCTCGGCGGTCTTCCCGTTGACGACCGAAGTTGCCAGAACTTTGGGGTCTTTTTGCGGGGGGGGGGGGGGNNGGGGGGGGGGGGGGGGGGGACCGCTTTTTTGAGCCAGTTTTTGATGCTTCAGGGCTGTATAGGTCTAGGGAAAATAGTGCTCTTATTGCTACATATCATCCTTCGTCCTGCAGTTGTCTATAACACCCTCGCGGTCTTTTCCTCAGAATCTATGCATTCGGCAACTTTCCGGGCTTTGAGAGCCAGCAACGCAGGATTGGTGTGGAGCTCATCTAGTCCACAAAGCATACAGGGGAGAACACGACCCAAGCTTAGGCTAAACCAGCAAGCTCGGAAAGCCCGTGAGGACATGGGCCACTGGGACAACAAAGCATCTCAGACCAGAAGTTTTCAGATGTTCAAAACCTGGGCATCAAGGCCAAAAGTCCGTTTGCCGAAACTGGCTTGATGCTTTCTGGGTTAATAATATGGGGGGGGGGGCGACCGTGATGAGTGGGCATACTAGTTACTAGTGTTTCAGGGTATCAAGAGATAGGGACTGTAGGGGTATATGTTTTCAGTATATATATATATATATCTGTGTGTGTGGGTGTGTGTGTATGTTCACGAGTGTGTGAATGCATGCAGGTGAGAGAAATATACAGGGGCTTTTAAGGGTCAAATGATTGCTCATTAGTCAAACCCGTATATCAGGGGTGTTTTTTGCTCTAGGTCCAGCTTTGGCCTTGTAGTTAGAGCCTTCTATGCGCAGGACACGGACTAGCGGCTTCAAGTCACCACCACGAACCGTAGCACCCTGAAGCTGGGCGGTTCTCGGAAGCTCTTGCAAGACACTGACGACGATCATGCACGTCTTTCTTGGGGATCTACTATATTCCATATAAGAACCTGAGAATGAAAAAATACAAGTATGGTCAAGAAAGGCCCTGGAAAAAGCCCAACATCCCCGCCAAAGCTCGGAAGCACCATCCCACCAGTGTGGAGAATGGTATAAGCTGCCGTGGTGGCTTCGCCTTCGTCGGGTATGGGTAACAGACAAGCTGCCCCAGAAACCTTGTGGGATAAAGGGGCGCAGGTAGGGTGCTTGAGGTCCTTCATTTGTCAAACACCATGTCGGGTTTATGAATCCGCGGGTTCAGCGTGTAACGGCTTTGGCTCCCCCTGAACCTTGTACCCCTTGGGCATGGTAGCAAAGCTGACTCAAGGCCTCGGACTTTGGGGCACAAGGGTTGCATCCAGACTTTGGGGCTCCGCGCATTCTGGGCCACGGTTCGCGATGCAGGCAGCATAGACGCACCACATAGAACACTCATGAGGTCTCAAGCTTAAGGTTGAATTCAAAGCTCTACATCGAAAGCACCCTGATATAGCCGTAGCCTCATAGTGCATTAGAGGGACCATCTGTGGAAATACCCGCACAAGCCTTTGACAGCGAGCGCGGACTTTGACAAGTCTTCTCCCCTCCTTGCTAGCCCATGCCTCACTGCAGGAAATGTGTTTACTGTTTACAGTTTGGCACCACGATTCGAGCAATGCTGCAGCTTGTTCATCTTTAATCCGAAAAGTTCATGTCCCAGCAAACATCCACAAACCCAAGACAAGGCAAGCTCGCAGCTGGGAACCAACTACATCGCTCCAACGGCAAGGTTGATTTACTGAGCACAGGGAAGGGACGAGCAGTAAGCAGTGTGAGGAGAGCTCAGCTTTCTAGGAAGGATTGCGAAGGCAACATCTCTCTCAGCCCTAAGCATTATGAATGGGCTTTTGTTTGAGAAAAAATTGCCTGAGGACGGCCAAGTTGGCGTGAACCTCGGCTTCATGGATGCAGTGCTGAGTTCTCCCATGTTCTCCCGACCCCGCGCCTCTGCGTTCAGGTTTTTTCGCTACACGGTTTATTATTCGTGGCAGAGGATGAGCATGAACAAATAGCGGCCTGTACATTCGGGAAATGTCGGGAAGCTTGCCACATGCTTTGCGTGACGCACCCTGCCCGTTAGAACAGCAGCAGAAGCTTCAAAAGCTGCAAAACCATGAATCCTATGCGTGCTCTGCTTCCCAGTTACGCAGTGGTCACAAAACCTATGCAACCTTCCGATGTCGAAGCTATATGCCATTATAGATACGTCCTGAAAAGCTGGCTTACACCACGATCCAAAGTCCTGAGCAAGCCCGCTGCACTTATCTTGGTTAGGGTTACGGTGTCTCATCGCGCCCAAGGCTAAGCCGACCAAAAAGCCAGCCGAGGGGCGGATCGCCTCGGCGATGCAAGCCAGTGTCTCTTGGGTACCGCCGTCCCTCAAGGCCTGGCAACTTTGACGCCCACTTTTGGGTCCTTTTTACCCTGAAGCGCACCCGTCTTTGCCACAGAGAGCTCACTTTGGGTTGAGATTGGAAGGATGCGAGGGCAGCGGGGTTGGTTGAGGTTTTCGCCAGCCCCCTACCTGACAGGAGTCGGGTCTAGGACTCGGATTGAGGCGATAGAGCAGGATGTTTGTGTCATATGAAGAGCTGGGAAGACTCCCCAGTGCGCCTTGAGACGGCTGGCAGCAATCTCGCCCAACCGATTGTAGAGCCGCTGGACGATGATCCTCGGATGGCGCTGACTCAACGCTGAAGAACGGAGCGATTTCACGCTGCGGCCTTGGGTCCTGAGGTCCGTTCTTAGAATTGGGCCAGTAGAGAAGTCATTGTTGTCGTCATATAACACTTCCAACATCTAAGCAAAAGTATTGCTACAGTGAGGGTTTGTGCATGAATGTCGTGTTGCAAAAGCAATCAAACCGAGCCCGTCTCAGCCACCGCATGGGCAGAACGTAAAGGAGTCAACAAACTCTTCTAGCAAAGCGGCCTGATGCTGGCTTCTGTTGGCATTATATCCTCGCATCTTGGAGTCAAGTGGTCGTGGCCGTGGTCTGAGCAGAAAACCAGAACCTAACACGCTGCAACTCTGCACTCCCACCACCCTGCCCAAGACCCCAACCTCCTTCTGCCGCATGCCGAAAGAGGCGCCAAGGCCGTGGATGAATGCCTCGTGGCCAGGCCAAGCTTAGAGGGGCGCGCTATTCCCTGAACTTTAAACTCTAATGGCAGAGAATCGAAAATCGCTGGTTGTGCTGGGTATTCTGTATGTTGCGGTGTGATCTAGTCCCGAAACTCGTGGTCAAGCCCAGTCACTGTCACAAAGTTGGCGAACTCCTTCTCATCCAGAGATCGGCTGTCGTCTTTGTCAAAAAGACCTTCCACGGTTTAAGGCCTTGGGATTACGCCTTTGGGATGAAACAAGTGCTGAGTAGGGCCCAGAGCTCTGTAGGGTTCAAGGTTGCAGGCCAAGGTAACTTCAGCTCAGAACTTAAAGGATCGGCCTAGAATGAACTTCAGCTTCTGCTTCGTGGCGATCAGCCTGGACAGCACCACGCCAGCCTTGGGAAACTTCGGATGGTTCTCGTCTACACCGCCCCCTTTGTGACTAGCATATCAACCTTAACTCTAGACTCTAAACCCTGCCGCGCGGTTTTGGGATTTCTTCAGAATTTCTCGAAAGGTAACAGCAGCGGTACGTAGCAGCAGCAGCAGCAACAGCAGCAGGAATGGTAGGAGTAGCAGCAGCAGCAGCAGCAGCAGCAGCAGGAGTGGTAGGAGCAGCAGCAGCAGGAAAGAAGGATGAGAAAAGGTAGCAGTAGCAGTAGTAGTAGTA
>CAJNJA010062352.1:6931-23418 GCA_905231915.1 Symbiodinium necroappetens
GCTTCCCAGCCCCATCTGCCTCCTTAGCAGGCTTCACTTTGGACTTGGTTTTTGCCTTCCCTCTGGGCTCTCGCTTCTCAGCTCCATCTGCCTCCTCAGCACGCTTCACCTTGGACTTGGGCTTTGCCTTCGCTTTGGGCTCTCGCTTCTCAGCCCCATCTGCCTCCTGAGCCTTTCCCTTAGGCTTGGAATTGGCCTTCTTTTCTCCAGCTGCACAGCCACGACCAGTCTTGGCCCCATCGGCCTCAGCAGCTGCAGCCTTAGAGGCCTTGCTCTTAGCCTTGCCCTTTGCTTTCACCTTTGCTGCTGCCGCCTTCGGATTCTCGTCTGCCTCATCAGGCTTCCCAGCAGCCTTCGGTGCAGCTTCCTCAGCCTTTGGCTTTCGGCCTTTTTTCTTGGGAGCTGGGGGCTCATGACATGCAGCCAACTGGTCCCATCCATCTGGCTTGTCCACGGCCACATACTCATGGGGCTTCTTTTGATCCATGCTGCTCCTGTTGTTTCGGACTTGCTGGATTGTAAGAATCTTGCGACACGGATCATCCATGGTAACAGCGTCGCCATCCTTTCCCATAGCCTCTGCATTGCCCTCGGGAAAATCCATCTCGGTAGCCTTCTCCTCCTGGACCTCCCCAGCTTCCATCAAGGATGCTTCACACTCCTCTGCATGGTCCTCCTGAAGCTCCATCTCGGTGAACCCCTCCTCGTGGGCCCCAGCCTCCGAAGCCTTGCCATCCTCACCAGCTTCCATCAAGGAGGCTTCACACTCCTCTGCATGGTCCACCTGAAGCTCCATGTCGGTGAACCCCTCCTCGTGGGCCCCAGCCTCCATGAAGGAAGCCTTGCCATCCTCATCAGCTTCCATCAAGGAGGCTTCACACTCCTTTGCATGCTCCACATGAAGCTCCATCTCGATGAACCCGTCCTGAGCCCCAGCCTCCATCACGGAAGCCTCATCAGCTTCCATCTTGGAAGCTTCACACTCCTTTGCAGATTCCACCAAGGAGGCCTGCTCATCGCGCTCGTAAAAAACCGTCTTGTTGTCCATGTCCACATCCTCCTCGGTCTCCACATCCTCTGCATCCATGCACTGGCTTCGCTGCAGCAGAGGCTTCTCCGATGCCTCGACTGCAGGCTTCGGCTGGGTCCCTTGAAGAGCCAACCAACGTCCTGTCAGGCCCAACGGTCCTAAGTCCTGCATAGCAGCACCTGGGCAAGGCTGTAGGGAAGTCTTCACAGGAGGCGAGTCACCTGGTGTGGTAGCAGATGCTGGCAGAGAATCTTCTTCCTCAGAAATGCATGAACAAGCCAGTCATGTGCAAGATAGGTATCTATCTATATATATATATGCATATCTCTCTCTGTGTCTCTTTATTGATGTACACATTACAAGAATATATGTATTTCTGATAATATATATATATACACATATATATATAGAATATATAATATTATATATATATATTAAATACTGCATATATGAATGTGTAGGTAAATTATTTATATAATATAACACTTCTAAGAACAAGAATAAGCATGCAAATATGCCCATGCTAGTAAGTCGAGTTAAATCAGACACAATTGGCAACGATAGTCAAGTAGAAGCAAATTGCAGAGCAGTACTGCTAAACATACTTAAGTAGAAGAAGAAATACTAGTAGTAGTAGTAGTAGTAGTAGTAGCAGTAGCAGTAGTAGTAGTAGTAGTAGCTACTAGTGTAGAAGTAGTAGAAGTAGAAGTAGAAGTAGAAGTAGAAGTAGAAGTAGAAGTAGAAGTAGAAGCAGAAGCAGAAGCAGTATTAGTAGTAGTCGTAGTAGTAGTAGTAGTAGTAGTAGCAGCAGTAGCAGTAGTAGTAGTAGTAGTAGTAGATCCCTTTGATCATAGAGCATTTGGGGGGGGACCCCACAGGGGGGCCCCCAAAGTTGAATTTCTCAACAGTGTTCGTTAAGGTACCAAATGTGCTGGCACTGCCAATACTTCAGGCACATTGATCCTTAACGAGCGGGGATTGAAGCCTTCAACTCGCTTCGTTAAGGCTTGCTTGCGCTAACGAGTGCCTATTGAGCGCTAATACTGCTTATTGAGGCTTCGCCGCGGGGACTTTATTGAGGCACTATTAAGGCTTATTGAGGGGGCTTATTGAGGCACTATTAAGGCTTATTGAGGGGTCTTAGGGTCTGTCTTATTGAGACACTGTCAGGAGATGGAGACACCATTTTTCACGAAGGACTTAACTGCTGCCCTTGCTGCCCAGCTTGACCCACTTCGCGGCTCCAAGCTTCAGGCACAACTTGGTACGACTTTCCGGCCCCACACACTAAATTTAAGCTCTAAGCCCTAAAGACCCTGTGCCCTAAACCTTATCCCAGCCGCCCAGCTATGCCTCTGAATTCGGCGAGCTTATGCGCTTTTCGCACTGCCTGAGGCTGGCGCTCGGTGAAACACTAGCTAGCGAGGGTCAGGGGCAACAGCAGGAGCACGATCACGTTCTGCTTCGCGACGGAGCCGTTGCATGAGTGAGTCAATCTGAACAGCCAACACATCTCTGGCTGGCCTGAAACTCCGCGGTCTCAGGGCTGCTAATTTAATGCTTGTTCAGGGGGCAATCGGGAGGCTGTCGGAGTCTGATTCCAGTCCGGGGTATTAAATGAGGCCTTAAGCACCCAAAAAGCCTATTGAGCACTATTGAGGCCGCGGATACCCAATTAAAGCCACCCTTCAACATTCTTATTGGGCCTCCTGGAGGCTGTGAAAACCCAGTATCTGCCGGGGTACGCACGATATTCTGAATTGTAGTGCTCACTGTCCTTGTAGCAACGGTGGTAAGTTTCCTCCGCGAACGCGAACACCACAATGCAAGCATTGATCCTGTCACGTTGGATGACTGCACTCGGCCAAGTGCAGGTCTTGGTCCTCTGATGTAGCTCGGGCAATCCTTGCTGCATTGCTGTGGGCAATCACGAGGGCTGTTGACAACCAAAATGTGTTAAAAGAGCCGAGTCGCGCTTGAACGAAACCCGAACGCGACGGTGCTGTGGCTCCCAATGAAAGTACAAACCGTCTGCATTTGGGAGTAGATCTCGCAGCTCGGCAGGCGCCGTCACCCGAGATGCAGCAGGACCTTGCCGATCTGCAGGTGCTCCTTCGGTCATTTGGGCTTGATTAAGGTACTGTCCTCAATAGTTCTCAACCCCTCCATTTCTCCGCAAGAACCCTCCCACAAACACACCTCAATAAGCCTCAATAGTCTTTGATAGCCATGAAATCACTCCGAAAGGGTCCATGATAATTACCCTGAGCAGCACCCGCACGCCTCTCTGCCCGCCCTTTTCCTCCCGCCTCAACCCCGAACAAAATAAAGTCAGACAGAGTCTCGTCGCGAACGTGCCGGCGACGGTGCCACAGCATCAGGGAGCACGGCCATTGGACCAGCAGCGTGGGGCAGCGAAGCAGGATCTGCAGGCATTGCTGGGTCCGGAGCCGCGGGCATTGCTGGGCCAGCAGGCGGTACTTCGGGGGCAGGCTCCACAGGTTCTGGTACAGCAGGTGGCTCCGGAGACTCTCGAGCTGGTGGTTTGTCGTTCTTGTCTGCCGCAGGGGGGGCCGGTGTGTCCCTCAATTTCTCTTTGATCTGCTTGTCTTTTTCCAGCTGAGCTAGTTTCTCTTTGGCATCTCGCTTCACTTCTTTGAAGTGTTTTCTGTTTTCCTCATCCAGTTGGGCGACGGCCTCCAGCACTGACTGGGAAACGCCCTCCGTTTGCTTCCTCTCTTGGCACATTCCTTTACAGATTTCCTCTTTCTGCTGTTCTGACCAGTCTGGGAGATGATGTTGGACCAAGGCACGCAGGAGGTCAATCTTCAGGATGGCGCCCCGTTTTCCTGACCCTGATCCTCTGGCAGGATGTTCAACTTTGTCGGCAGCCATCATGAGCTGAATCTCTTGACGCGTGAACCACTGGCGTCTTTGCAGTGCCGCCTGCCCGTTGCTTTACGCATGAACCCTGAACCCACCTGCGCGAATTGAATGAGACCTGGGCCCCTGTTTACCATCTCAACCCCCAGGCCTGCACCAGTGGCTGTGTGACGCCGGATTGTTTGAGGGGGCACATCTGCGCATAGCCTGGGCATGTCGCGGGGCACTGGACGGACGTAGGCACACAACGGAATCGCGAGCTCTCGCCGCACTCGAAGTTGAAAATCCAGCGAGGCTGTGTGGTCTGGGGGGCAAAATCCATGAAGAAATAGACCTGGCTCAAAATTCAAAAGGTGATTGATGTTCAGTGGCCCGGGTGTGCGGAAGCCGATGTGTGTAGAGTTGTGTAGATGAAACGAGGACTCTGGAGCACGATCAGCCTTATTGAAGACTATTGAACATTATTGAGCACTATTGAGCACTGTTGAGTACAGTTGAGGTTCAGTGGTCCCTCGAAAGAACACTATTGAGGACTAATGGGCACAATTGAGGTTCAGCGGTCCCTCGAAAGAACACTATTGAGGACTAATGGGCACAATTGAGATTCCGTGGTCACTGCTGCCCAACGCCCCAAAACTGAAAGCCTCGTGATTCAGGACGGTAGGTTGGATGTCCAGGGCCAGTGTGGCCCACTTCTTGTACCCCAGCGAGAGGATGTACTGGTCTTGCTCCACGTCCTGGAACACCACGCCACGCGCCAGCAGCGCGCCTGAAAGAAGTCAGACTATGGGCTTTTACTTTGGAGGATTAGACTTGTCGAGGTTGGAATCTGGAAAGGGCAAGCTGAGACAACCCCCAACCATTAACCTCTTATAAACCCTAAGCCTCAAAACCCTAAACACACGGAGCCTAGCCCTTCTCCAATTTTTTTCTGAAGATCCCGCAACCCTAATGGGGTGCTCGGGCTTAAGCAAGTGCTTGCAAGTTGCCACACCAGCTTCTGGGCAAATCCGCCCGCAACATGGGCAGGCTTGGGGCTTGCAGCAGCATCGCCATGCCTGCCGACGCATCTCGGTTTGCATGATACCCCGCTTTTCGCCAGCATTTAGCGATCTTGTCGGGGCTGATACTTTCCGTCGGAATCAATGACACGGCCTTGTAGGGGCTGTTGTCCATGAGATACTCCTTTGCTTGGGCCGGGTCGAAGGCAAGTAGGTCTTCCCGGCACGGTCTGATCTGGGCAGAACCGCCTGCATCTGGAAATGGACTGGCGACCGCATAGCTGTGGCGGCTGAATGGGCTCATGCGGAGGGCTTTCGACTGCCTTTGGGCTGTGTCCTTCAGAACTTCAGGGCAATGCAGCTTAGGTTATCATCCTTATTTAATATAATTGAGGAGCCGCAAAACTTCTACTGGCAAAGGCACTCCTGCAGGAATCCAAACGTATTTTCTAAGGAAGATTTGGTTTCCCCCGGCCCGCGGGCCATTTGAAACGCTAACTCGCGGAGGTCCCTGTCCCTGACATCCCAATTACAGTGCTCTCCAGTTTGGATGATCTCACGCACGAAAGGCCACGACAGTGTCCCGATATCATTGACCAAGAGCTGTAGCTTGCTGTCAGCAGGAAATTGCACCACGGCAGCTTCTAGTTCAATCAGCTTGGTAGCCATTTGACTTAGCTCCTCTGCCAGTGGGCCCAGCCGATCATCCGGCAGGAAGAGCTGGCTAAGCTTGAAAGGCAAGCAATTCTGGTAGAAGGCTTGGCTCCATGCTCTGTTCGAGGCGAGTTCCACTGCCAACTCATAGAAGTCTTGCACCAAAATCAGGTCATCGGCGCATGCTTCCCGTGGCAACGGCTCTGCGCGGGCCGGCTGCAATCCCAACCTCCCACTGGCTTATCGAGGGCGCTTGTTTGAAGCTTATGGACACCAATTGTTTATCGAGGAAGCTTATAGAGGCCTGCAGTTGGCTTATTGAGTAGGCTTCTTTGGCCCCAACATCTAAATGAGGAGGCTTGTTGAGGCCTGCAGTTGGCTTATTGAGTAGGCTTCTTGGGCCCCAACATCTAAATGAGGAGGCTTGTTGAGACCTGCAGTTGGCTTATTGAGTAGGCTTATTGGGCCCCAGCATCTAAACGGTTTAGGAGGCTTATTGAGGCCTGCAGTTGGCTTATTGAGTAGGCTTATTGGGCCCCAACATCTAAATGGTTTAGGAGGGTGCGACCCTAAACCCCAAACCCTAGACCCCAAACCCCAAACCCTAAATCCCAAACCCTAAACCCTAAACCCCAAACCCCAAACCCTAAATCCTAAATCCCTAAACCCTAAATCCCTAAACTCTCTCATGTCCTCTGGAAGCCTCAAGGGGCCAGTTTTTGAAACCCAAAAGCTTCTTTTCCTTTTGAAATCCAACGTGAGGACTTTGGGATTCAAGCGGGCGTTTAGGGGCTAGGGTTTGGGGTTTAGGGATTCAGGGGTTTAGGGTTTAGGGTTTCGGGTTTGGGGTTTAGGGAGTTTGGGGCTGGCTTATTGAGGCCTGCAGTTGGCTTATTGAGTAGGCTTGTTGGCCCCCAACATCTCAATGGTTTGCAGAGGAGGCTTGTTGAGACCTGCAGTTGGCTTATTGAATAGGCTGGTTGGAAAAGCTTTCACCAGACCGTGTTTGTCCTCAAAGATATCCCGCCTGTCACACATGAAGTCCTGGCTGAGTAGAGTCAATGTCTCGCAAATGGTTTGATTGACAAACGCACCTGTCGATCTTTGTGCATGCCATTTCAACATTCCATCAGCGCCTGCCTTGTGTTCATCAAGGTGAGTGACAAATTCTCGGTGCAGGGGTTCCGTGACATCCACCAGTAGGCGTATTCTTTTCTGCAGATTGTCATCTAGCAGAAACTCATGGCACAGTTCGCTACGTGAAAATCCAGCATACTCTCGATGGAGATCTGACCTGTTGCGGATTCTCTTCTCTGCAGGCTGCCGCGGCTCGGCATCATCGTTCTCCTCCTCTGCATCGGCTGCCTGGGCGGGGCTCGGGACAAAGGGTTTAGGGTTTTGGGGCAGTAAGTAAGCCCCGTGATTGTTGAGCACCTAGCCTCTCCTGTGTCCTCAACCTCCACCTGCCCCATGTCAATGATGTACTGCATGGTCTCCCGGAAGATGGTCCAATCCCTCTGGGGTCTTTCGAAAGAATCACGGATTCCAAACCATGATTTCAATTTCGCCTGCGGAGCACCGCTCATTTCAAGAATTCGCATCATAGAGGGCTCAGGGGAAGTTGTCAGCAGGTCAACAGGCTTATTGAGGTTTCTTGTTGAAGCTTATTGAAGCTTATTGGGGCTTATTGAGTCTTGTCGAGGCTTGTTAAGGCTCTGGACTCTTTTGCTAACACGAGTATAACTGTGGGCTCCAACCCCAATACTGAAACCCTAAGCCCTAAACCCGAACACCCTCAACCCTAAAGACCTAAACCCCCTAAGCCCTACAACACCCTAAGCCCCTAGCCCCCTCAATGCCCTGTGGCCGCTCTTGGGCTGCTGGAATGCCACATGCACTGGCACTAAGGTTTTAGGGCTTTAGGGCTCGGGCTTTGGGGTTTGGGGTTTATATATAGGGTTATTGAGGGTTTTAAGGCTTTAGTGCTTGAGGATTCTGTTTTGGGGTGAAGTGAGCAAAGATTAAACTGCAGTGGCCCGTGGGACCGTGGGAACCTACTATCAAAATCTCCAAGGCTCGAAAGGTGTTCTCTTCTGAACGATGTCCGATGCTAGAAAATCGGCTCGCGTGAAACCCGTGCGCTCCAAAGTACCATCGGCGCGATCGAATTGGACGTGCTCAGCCCATTCCTCCAACTGCTCATCAGAGCACTGCTGCATCAAGTTCTCGGCCGCCGTGGCTATGTCCACGCGTCCGCGTCCGGTCAGAAATGGTCCGGAACCAAAATTCGCTAAAAAGGTCGCCTTCAGAAGAACGCTTTGCATATTCCCGGCCGCAGCGACAGCTCGTTTCAGATCACCCCAGGTAGGATGCAGGCTCTCTGGCTCCACGGAGCCGCGGCAGTGGAGGACGCCGATGATAAAGTTGCAAGCACGTGTCTGAACTGCTTCCTCGTCCGACACCTCAAAAGCCAGGCTGACAGCAAAACACCGGCGGCACACGCTCAAAAACGACAATGCTTCCACGTGGCTAGCTTGAGGAAAAATCGCTCTTTGGCTGGCGTTTCGGGAGGCTTGGCTTGGAGGTCCTTCAGATTCTCCTGGTCAACAATGAAGTTTTGCAAAGGGCATCCAGCGAGGCTCGCCAGGACATGGGCGATGCCCTTCACAATGACCTAAGGCCGCGAACAAATATTGTAACAGCTAATCTGAAATTGGGGCTGAGGACTATGGAAGCCTTGTTGAGGGCATAGTGTATTGATGGTTCTAAATTCGAATGCCGCCGAATCAACCAATGAGGCGTGTTGAGCACTATTGAGGCTTATTGAGGCTGGTTTTGGCTTATTAATGGCAGAGGCAAGGGCAAAACAGACTGGAACGTCTAATGTGGGATTAGGGCTGAGGACTATGGAAGCCTTGTTGAGGGCATAGTGTATTGATGGTTCTAAACTCGAGCGCACCAAGCGCCCCCCTATGGCCGGGTTGGGGCCCCCCAAACCCGGCTGATGCTCATGATGCTCGTTTCCTGTGGGGGCTGGTTGCTTACGCTCTTCGATTTGTGGCCCCCCCAAACCCGGCTGATGCTCATGATGCTCGTTTCCTGTGGGCGCAGGTTGCTTACGCTCTTAGATTTGTGGTCCCAAACCCTCATGATGCTCGTTTCTGCTTGGGTTCCGCGCACCTCTGTCACGGCTCCCCAGCAAACCCGGTACCAACATCATGGGCATCAACCAAGATTCCCGACTAAAAAGCAGAGCTGGTGGGTAGCCGTAGGACGAGCTGCTGGGTAGCCGTAGTGTCTGGTTCAGCCTGGACGAGCCTCTATGCTTCTAGTTATAGATACAGTAAACCCTAAACCCCTAAACCCCTTACGAGTCAACCAATGAGGCGTGTTGAGCACTATTGAGCCTAATTGAGGCTGATTTTGGCCTCTGGCCCAGGAACGGAGGCCAGTTGAATACTGTTGGGCTGAAAGTTCTTGAAGTCTGTGAAAGTCGAATGAATAAGACCCATTGGGAGCCATTGAGGCTTATTGAGGCAGGGGTTGCGAGGATGACAGCATATCGAAGCTCATGATTGAGGCCTTAAGAATGGGCCGGGGAAGATGCGAAGCCCAGCGAGGCTTGAATTGCAGTCGACATAGGTTAATCAGTGCAGATCCCCCAAAATAACCCAAACCACCCAATGCCCTGAAACCCCACAAAGCCACCCAACACCCCCAAAAAAACCTTTTAACCCCCACCAACCCCTTCCAGAGCACTATCGAGGCCTCACAATAAACCTTAAACTTAAACCCTCTAAACCTTAAACCCGCATCTCAGGCCCTTGCATGTAGGGAGGCTAATTGAGAACTGCTTGAGTCATATGCTACATGCTGACGAGGCACAAAAGCTGTGTTCGACAACGAACGGATTGTCCTGCCACTGCTGAAGGCGAGTGTGATGGAGTGGGGTGAGGGTGGGTGGCACCCCTTCCTCCCCCCCTCCCATCCCCTAAACCCTACACCCCCAAACCCTAAACCCCAAACCCTAAACCCTAAAGGCGGCCCAAACCATGAGCTGACTCCTCAAACCCAACCCCCTCATTTCGGAGCCCAAACTAAGGGTTTGTCCGGGGGTTAAATGAAAATGCTAGAGGGCAGAGAGCTGTGGGCACTATTGAGCACTATTGAGTGCTATTGAGCACCGGACCACCCATCTATATAAGCCCGAACCCTAAACCCCAAACCCTAAACCCCAAAGGCGTCCCAAACCATGAGCTGACTCCTCAAACCCAACCCCCGCATTTCGGAGCCCAAACTGGAGGTTTGTCCGGGGGTTAAATGAAAATGCTAGAGGGCAGAGAGCTGTGGGCACTATTGAGCACTATTGAGTGCTATTGAGCACCGGACCACCCATCTATATAAGCAGCCTGTGCTCCAAAAACCAGCCCCCATAACACCGAAAGTTTAATAGAACTTATAGTTTTAGGGGTTCTCGGCCTGAGGCAGCGGGCGTCGATGCTCTCCTGGCCCAGATGTTGCTCGGCGAGGACCTGGGCAGTAACGCTTTTGGGCTCGGGTCATATCAGATCAATCAAGGGGCGCAGCTGTGCGGTCAAAGCAATATTTCTTTCAATCCGTGCTTCCTTGCAGTACAGAAAGGTATTTGACAAGCTTGCGAAGACACAGTCTGTGCAAGAAGTATCATAAGGCAGCGCATCGGCATGCAGAAAGCAAAACAGCGCAGGCCCCCTTGTCTGTTGAAGGCGCATCATGCGCCTCTGCCACAAACTGGCTCAGGCTACTGTACCGAAAGCAAACTACTCAGGGTTAGCGGGCTTCAAAAGCTTGGTTTTTCCTCTTGCCTTCAGCTCACGGGCTGCCTCCTTCAGGTTCTTCGGAGGGATTCGAGGAGACCGGTTTGCGCGAGTAGGCTCACTTGGCTCCAGATCTTCTTCTGGAGCTGGCAATACTGGCCTCAACAATATCTCAAAGCACTCAATCGGGTAACTACGGACCTAGGTTAGGGCGGGTTCGGCTCGAATGGGCCGAGTGGCTTTGGGGAGGTCTGCGACATGGGGTCGATTGGGTAGATCACCTCGCGTGCAAGAAGTCGTTGGGCCCAATCCTCCTGAAAAACATGTGTGCCACCACCAGCAAACAACGTCAACTTGTCGCGGATCAGCTGGAGAGACGGCTCTTTAGGGCGATCCTCCTCCATGCCAAGCAATGCCTTGAACCGTGGCGCCATGCCAGGGGCTAGCACCTGTTTGTTGCTCTCGTCCTCGTCCTCGTCCTCTTCCGAGAAGGGGACACCGTCTTCCTGCATCAAGTCGGCCTCCTCCGGCTTCTGCCCTGGCTCCTCATCCTCCTCCTCGTCGTCGGGTGGCTGGGGACTCTCACCTTCGAAAACAGGGCTGCAACGCTTAATAGCACCAAAGGTCAGTTCGAGAGGCTATCGAAGCTTTATTTAAGCTTGTTGTTGAAAACATATTGAGGGTTTATTGAGGCTTATTGAGGCTTATTGAGAGGGCTATTCTTGAGTGAAGTTAATAGGAGTATTGAGGTTTCTTCGGGCTTACTCCAAACGCAGGGCTTATTGAGGCTTCGTCAGGCTTACTCAAGAGCCTTGTTAAGGCTTGCTGAGGAGGCTTATTGAGAACTATTGAGGTGTCTTGTGATGATACTATTTAAGTTATCTTCGGTCTTACTCCAAAGGCTGGGCTTGTTGAGGATACGTCAGGTTTACTCAAGAGGCTTGTTAAGGCCTGCCGAGGAGGCTTATTGAGTCTGATGGAAACTGCCGATTGATGAGGTTTGCGGTAGCAAATTGAGACTAGGGGCCCAGCTCGCTGTTCTTATCCTCCTCATCGGGGGGAGCAAACATCTCCATCTCAGCGTCTTCGTAAGGGAAGAGGTCCAAGGTATTCATCAACTCAATGCCCTGGGTGATCATGTCGTCACCGCTCTCGTTCTTTGACAGCGTGTAAAAGCCAACGCCATCCTGGCTGATCTCGGGCAGCAAGCTTTCGAACACCAGCCCGTTCTCCCACTGACGGCTCAGCATCCATGACCCGCGGTCGAACCTGAGCTGGGTCTCGTACGGCTGCTGAACCTTCGGCAGCGCTTCCTCGTTCTGCGCTTCCTCGTTCTCGGAACCAGAACGACAACCTGAAGCTCTTAATTGGGTTTCGGGTTTCTCTAGGGTTTAGGGTTTAGGGTTGTTTTAGGTTGTCATTTTTTTGCGGGGGGAGGATCCCGTAAGCGCTGGCGGTGTGGAGCGTGGGCGGGTGGACCGCAGTGACTGATCCTGGCCAGGGGTATTGGGAGGTTGGGGTTTCATGGGGTCAGGTTGGGATTGGGATTATGTTTTCGTGGCTTATTTTTGAAAAACGGTCCGAGGGCTCCCAAACATTAGTTCGACCGCATTTCAAAATCAATCCCAGAATCCCGTGTCCTGCAAGCTCCCTGAACTGCGGGGGCGCTTGTCGGGTGTACTCATTCTGGATTCTTGTGGAGGTGGACTGGGCTTGGCTGTCGTAGCTGGCTTGGAGGGTCCCGCACCAAGACTCTTCTTGCCAGCGGACTTCGCGAACTGCGGCAGCTTGCCGTCGAGCATCTGCCTCACCATCTTCTCGGCCCCAGCACCGTCTTTCCAGTCCAGGGCTTCGAGCATCTTGCCATGCTTCTTGTAGTCATCCCTGAGCATGTTGATGCAATCTTTCTTGCAGAGCCTGCAGAGTCTGGAGGCTCAGCTCCCTATTAAGTCTTATTGAGGCTTGTTGAGCTTGTAGATTCTATTTGGGAGGCTTGCTGATTTCTCTCGAGGCGATCGACGCTTATCAAGGCTTTGCCTCGGAACCCTATAGCCTATTGAGGCTTATTGAGGCTTATTGAGGCTTGTCGAGCCCTGCAACCATTGACCTCAGACTCAATACAAATCAAGGAGCGAAGGCAACTTGTCGCTTGGGAGGACTCCCACGGCGAGGTGCAGCAGGCTGAACATTTGTTGGCGATTGCAACGCTCCAGCTTCACCCGGGTGCAGGCTGGACTGATTTTTTCGAGCCAATCCCGGAAGTGGTGGTCCGGCATCTTGTCCAGACAAGTGTAGCTGGAGCTGTAGAACTTGGAGTCCGCTCTCTTGATGCTCATCCGGGAGCCTTCTTTGTGGGTAAGCTTCGTTCCATCCGGCCACAGAATAGCGTTCGGCACTGCCTTCTTTTCCTTCTGCGGGGTCGTAGTCGTAGGCTCGGGCCTTTCAGCATCGCTGCCTTCTTCGTCCTCGTCTTCGTCGTCCTCCGATCTCTGGCTGGCTTCCCTGGCCTGCCTACGAAGCTGCTCCAAGTTGGAGAGCGCTGCTGCCTGGTACTCGTAGTCAACTTTCGACTTCTGCGAGCCTCTCTTGGGGGCGGCCTCTGGCTCTGCGACTGGCTTGGTCGTCTTATTCTTTGCCTTTGCCTTGGCCTTCCCTTTAGGTTGTTTTGGCGGCATGGCCAGGCAGGGTGGCCCCATGAAAAAACGGTCCCTAATGAAACAGGCCTTGGCCGAATTCAAGCAGCAGGGCGCGGCAAAGTAGCAAGGGACCGTGGCTTCACTCAGTTAATGCATGGTGAACTGGGGACACAAAAGTCTGGAAAACAGGAGCCTTCGTGTTTTCTTGGCACGGAGCAGCCTTCCATTCGGTACCTGTGCCGCCGGCCAAAAAAACTCTGATCCCGGTAGATCCAGAGGTGGGCCTGCCTGGTGACTGTACAGCACAGCAAACGCCTAAGCTTACACGCATGTACACTGCTGGCACCAGCTACGGCGGAGTCGCTTTGCCGATCGCCAGTCCACAGAGTCCAGAGGAGCCTCGTTCCCAGCCTTCTTTCCAAAGCAGGTGAGGCCGATCAGAAGAATCAAGCTGGCGTTCCCGAAATGCATGGCATTACCGGTGAATTTGGCACTTCTGCGGGCATCCAAACTTGGAACCCTCTTGACGCCTATGACAGATGCCGTCTCGTCGTCTGCAGGAAACCCCAAGCATGCCAGTTTGTCGGTGGAGGTGAGCCACCGCTTGTGTGCTGGAAACCAGTACTTTCCACTGTTTCGTCGAAAAGTGGGGATTTTCCCGGATATGGCACTCCATATCTTAGCATAGGCTGCATTATCCCCTAGAAAGTAGCAGAGGCTTTCGACAGACTCAGGGTCCTTCTTGAAACGCTGCAAAAACTCCTTGTTGAGGATCGCGATCTGGGCCAACTCCCTCTTGTTGAGTAGATACGTCAAGTCCAAGACATCCTGAGTCTCAATTTAACCCTGCTGGCTTGACTTGACCTGAAGCTTTTTTGAAGCTTGCTGGCTGGGGTCTCCGGAAGGTTAGTAAGGCTTATTGAGGCTTGTTGAGGCTTGTTGAGGCTTATTGAGGGCAGTGAGGCGGAAGCCAGGGCAGTGGTAAAAGCCAGTTATCGGGCTCTAAAGTGGTTGGGCCTTGGGTTTGGGTAACCGAATCAGGGCAGTGCTTGTAACCTGCGCCCCAAATCCGAGACCCCATCACCCCACATGTTCCGAAAGCCTGAACAATCCCAAGATACTCAACAGCAAAACATTCCAAGCCCCCGAAATCAAACTCCCTCAGACCTGAAAGCCCATCTCCAAACAGACCCCAAAATCCAGGCTTAATGACGCTTATTAAGGCTTACGGAGGTCAGTTATGGGGAAGCCAGGGCAGCAGCAGAAGCCTTATTAAGGCTTCTCGAAACCTATTGAGGGCCCAACACCACCGAAACCCCATGAAAGATCTCTGGCGCAGGACTGCCGACGAGCGGCGGGCTTGAGCGATATCTTCCTGGCTGCGGCCGTGGGCGCCGCGTCTGCCAGGATCTGCCGGTGGTTGGAAACTAGGTAATCGTGAGAGGCTGTGGCGACCACCTTGTTGATGGCCGAGGAGATCAGACTGTGTGCATCCCAAATATCGAACAAGTAGGAACCTGTTTGCTTGTGGGAGCAGTAGATGTAGGTGCGCTTTCTTTGCATTCCATGGTGCCCACAATCTTCGGGTGAGACGAAAAGCTGGTAAAGGTGGTAGTCGGAGGCCAGGAGGGTTTCGATCATGCTCAGTCGGATGTCCTCAGACCCCGCGCGGTATTTTGGGTTTGCACAAGGCTCTGTAGCCGCCCTAAACCTATATAACCCAAAACTCTATGGGTTCGGGGGTAGAGGGCTGAGTACATTGAACTGCCGTCAAGTATCTGGAACATTCTCCAAGATTAAGAGAGGAGTTCTCAACCGCCTGTGTTTCTGTGCCCAGACGGCGTAGACAGGTCCAGAGAAACCCTCTTCGAACAGTCGGCGAGGGTTGCACCGGCTGTTATCTGGGCAGGGCAGCCCAGAGAAGTCCAGGTCTACACGGGTCATCGTTTGGCAGTCCTCGTTGTGGCTGTAGCAATGCTGCCTCGCACGCAAGGCTCCTGACGCAATGTGCTCCAGTTTCCGTTTGAAGCTGTTCAAAGAAGCCAAGCCCTGGAACCGGTCGTCAGGTATTTGTAGGAGCATGTTCCCGAAGATGCAAGGAGTGGCGGCTTCTACTCCCAAGACGCTGTTTGTCCATCTGTGGTTGTCGATGATAAGCTGCCGGCAAGCCTTGTCGAGTTCCTGAGAAGTATTGCGTTGTGGGTTACCAAAAACCACAATGTCCTACAGGGCAGAGAGCTTTGGGCACTATTGAGTGCTATTGAGCACTATTGAGTACTAATGAGCAGTACTTTGCGCCTTCGGGAATCTAGTTCAAACCAAGTGTCGAAACATGAGTCAGATCGGATTGCCACATGCCACGGGAGCTTGGCACTGTCATTAATTACTTTGGAAACCACTGCCATGGCCATCTCTGCAGTGTAAACTCCAGAACAGCTTGATGACATCTTGCTCCCTGATCGCAAGAACGACTGCTCCAGCACACTGGCTGGTATTGCCTGGGACAGCTCCTTCCAAGCAACCTGTACCCCCGAAGCCGCTTTGGCCACCGGTTTGCACCCAGGCGCCTCACTGCGCTTGCTGTACGACGAAGTGCAGGATCGGTCAGGCACGCTGCTGCCCGAGACGAGTCCAAAACACTGTCCACGCTGAGTGTGCGGTGAGTCACACGAACATCAGACTCAGAACCGCTGGCTTCTGCCGGAGACATTGAGGCTGTCCGGGTTTCAGTCATGGACCAGCTAGTCATTAGTAGACACGTGTTCTGGTTCTTAGCACAGAACTGAGCCACCTTGACCCCTTTCACCGCTGACGCAACAGGCTTACCGAAGCTTAGTCATTAGTGTAATCCCCGGGTCCCCATGCCTCTGGACTAGCGCAAAACTCCCTCCGCATGGAACTGTGTGGGGTCTCTTGAGTACTGAACCACTGAGCACGGCGGGCCACATGAACGTCTGAATCACTGACTGCCGCCGCAAACAGAAACAGCAATCAACGCAAAGCCCTCATGCCCCTAGATTTTGGGTTACTGAGCCCCAGGCTAAAGGTGGCGCGTATGCGCCGGCTCCCAGTCTCGTAGCCCAAACAAAGAAGAGCTCCACCGGCACCCGAGCAACGCTCGAGCCGTCCAGGAGTACCTCGGCAGGCTGCTGGCGGCTCTTTGTTGCCGCGGCTGACCGCACACGCAAACAGACACGGACGTAGGCACGGCGAGAAAGAGAAAGAGAGAGAGAGAGAGCGAGCGAGAGACAGGGAAGAGACACACACAAAAGCACACAGGCGCCGATGATTTGCACGTAATTACATGTCTCCCCCTGCAGGCTGGGGCTGCTAAAAGGATGTTCGGAAATTGAATCCACCCCGCCCCGCAGAGATTATAGCTATAATTCTGCTCAGCCGCCATAAATTGGCGCTCTCCCTCCATCTCGAAGCGAGCCCGCTGTAGAGCTGCAACCTCAGAAGTTTGCCCCGAAGCCCTAAACCCCTA
>CAJNJA010062363.1:6656-37910 GCA_905231915.1 Symbiodinium necroappetens
GTGGTGCTTAGGACCTCGGCTTCCTCCCCCGGAACAGGCTCCACAAGAACGCCCATCTGAATCAGGCGCTCGATTTCCTCCACCTCTGCCTGGTCGTCGTAGTCCCGGAGCACGTGGGCTTCAAGCGTGGGGGGCTGGTCGGCGTCGCCTGTAATGATGTGCTTGTCGTGCTGGTCGTTGCCCTCGATGCTCCATGGCCGTGTGAGCAACGTTGTGCTCGGGCACGGCAAGGGTCCGGACTGCGTACCATTCTGCGTCCACCGTCTCGACCCTACGAATGCTCATGGCTTGGCTGCCGTCGTCAAGGTCCGCCTCCTCGTGGGTCCGCTTGGTGCTGGTCTGTGCCTCTCTCTGTGCCTCCTCGTCCGCTTGGTGCTGGTCTGTGCTTCTCTCTGTGCCTCCTCCATGGTTCGCTTGGCGCCGGTCTGTGCTTCCTCCTGTGCTTCCTCAGCTTTGCGCTTGGTGCCGGCACTTGCGGCTGATGCCTGCTCTGGGCGTCGCTGCGGCGAACCTGCTCTCGAAGGTGGGGCCGCCTCGCCTGCAACCACCTCCGGCAGCCCAAGGCGCGCGTGGCCTCCAGCAGACCCCACAGAGAGGGCATCCCAAGGCGCGCGTGTGGTCCCGCCAGTCCTCTAAGAGCCAGAAGAGGCTCGGCACTCGCTGCGCTGCTGTCCGAGGCTTCTCCTCCAACGCCTTGGCTGATTCCAAGGCCTGGGCTGCTTGCTCCACTGCTCGCGCCTCTTCGTCGGAAGAGGGCCCAACGAGGCCTCGTCTGCCACAGGAAAAGCCACAGCTACAGGGCCCACGCGCTTCGCCTTCTTGGGTCGGAGCACTGCGCTCGCCGCTTCCCAAGGCAGACCGCAGAACTTTGANNCTCACCGAAGCTGCTTCAATGGCGCCCTTGTCGGTGAGGATGCTGTGGGTGCCGTTGGCGGGGTTGATCCCGACCCAGGCGCCTGCGATCCATTGCGCTCCTCCTTTGTAGGGCGTGACCATCTTGCCATAGACCGTCTCCCCAAATATACAAAGCCGCCCCGCATAGCGCTTCCCACCAAAGGCCGCCTCGTAGGGTGTAAGCTGCAGGTGGGGGCAGACGTGAAAACGATTGTAAAAGCTGCGTGAGGCTGGGCCCAAAGGCGAAGGTCAGCTCCAACAGGCAGCTTGCCGTAGGTCTCCTCGATATGTCCTCCACCAGGGTGTTGCCCAACCGCCTCACCGTCTGCACTGCCCTTTCTGCGGCAGCGTTGGCTTGATGGTCCCAGTTCCTCCGCCCTAGGCTCGCTCTGGCCTCGGCCGTTGCGCGGACCACCGCCTTGATGGACGGCTCGCCGTCCGATTGCAGCACAATGTGATCCTCGTCGCGGAGGGCAATGGTAAAGCGAAGCAGCTCCTCCACATAGCGCTTCAGAGCAATCCCTCCTTTGTTGGGGCCAGGGACGGCGAGGACCATGCGCGTGTCCACGTCGATGCCCACCAAGCTGCACGGGAGGCCTGCCGTCGGGGTCGACCGTGGTGAAAAAGAAGTCGACTTGGACCACCGGCGTGCGGTCCACCTCCTTCCGCGACCCGTGCTTGTCTCCACGGGCCCTGGTCTTGACGCACGCGCTGCACCACCTAGCATAGGGTATGTGCGTGAGCCGGTGCGCCTTGACCTCGGCTTCGCTCGGAACAGCGGGTGGCTCTGTCACGGGCCGCGGCGCTCGTTCAAAGACCTTCTTGGCCTTCTCCACCGCCTTCCCTGCCGCGAGCTCCTCCAAGTAGTCGCCCTCGTCGGTCTCCATGGCGTGCTCGGTCTCCACGGGCTCGTCCTTCGGCGTCTCGGGCTGCTTTGGCTGCTCCAGGGTCGCGGGCTCCCGGGGTGGAAGAAAGGTAAGCGTCTCCTCCTCGCTCTCCGCTGCAAACCGGGTGCTTGCATGCCTTGGGTGCCATGCCCCGGCCATCGAAGAAACCCTCGCCGAAGCTCTCCATCCGGAAGAGGGTGATCCGCTCGCAGCCCCGGTTGGCGATGGGGCCAAACGGGCTGGCCTCATAGGCATAATCGGAGCTATTCTCGATCTGGATCCAGCTCCCATTGGACTTCTTCACCAGGGTGGTCCGGGCGGAGAACACGTCGGCGTCGTACCACACCCGTCCGTCCATGAGCTTGAAGGCGTTGGGCGCGTAGTGTCCTTTGATGCCGTGGGGGAGCTCGTGCTCGTGCATCCCCTCGCGGCCGACGATCTCCTCGAGGTAGTCCGGAAGTGGAATAACAGGTGGCGCCGCTGGCAAAGTCCTCGGGTGGTCGGTCAGGGCGCGAACGGCTGCAGACGGGGTCGACAAGGTCACTGCTCGAATGTGGCCTCGCAGTGCCAGGCTATTGTGGCGAAAAGCCACCTCTGCCGCCCGGCCAAAGGGCTCCTGCAGCTTGAGCTCGCCGTCGTTGATAATCTGCCACCCTCGCCGCAGCAGCTTCCCCACAGCCAGCAAGGAAACCTGAACGTTCCCCACAACGCACTGTTCTCGCACAGCAAGGCGCTTGCCGTGGGAGGCCTCGAACCAAAAGTCAAACTTGCGGTGGGTACCTCCATCGATCTTGTTGCCCTGGGCGTCCTGGAGCACCGGCGGGCTTCCTCCCGCAGGGCTGCCACGGCCACCAAGAGAATAAGGAACCATGCTTGCGTCGGCCCCCGAGTCAAGGATGATGACGGCCGGCTCGTCCTCCTCCACAGGCGGGTCCTCGGCCGGTCACCATCTGCACAAAGTAGGGGTCGGCAGGCTCCAGGGCGAACTCGGCAATGGTGTCCTCGGAGATATCAAAAATCTCGGTGGTCGCGGCCGTCGGCGGGGTAGACAACTTAATCCGCCTCACCGCCTTGGCTGCTGGGTGAACTGGCTGCTGCGTGGGTGCCGCCACCGTGGTTGCCGTAGAGCTCGGGCTGCTCGAGGTCTCCTCCTGCACTTGGTGCACGCCTTTGCCTCCAGGCCGGTTGCGCCAACAATCCCGGCTGAAGTGCCCTTGCTTGCCACATGTGTGGCACTTGCCGGTGGGCCGCCCGCCCTTCTTGGGCTCAGGCTTCCCTCCTTTGGGCTTTCCGCCCTTTGGTCTCCCTTTGCTGTCGCGGTCCTTGCCCTTGCCCTTCTTTCCTTTCTCGTCTCTCCCTTCTTGCCCTTCTTGCCCGCGGCGTAGCTCACGGCGTCAATTTCCATGGGGGTCGCGGTGTCGTTGGCAGCCACCGCGGGAAACTGCAAGCCGGAGGCCGCCTGCCACTTAGTGGTGGAGCGCTCGTAGGCAAGCACCTTCTCCTTGAGCTCGTTGTAGGTGGTGTCGGCCCGGAGCGACATATGCAGTTGCACTTGCAAGGCCCCGGGGCTGCATTCACCAGCGTGCTCACCTTGAGGTCCTCCGGGTAGGTGCTCCCGCTGATGCGCTCGTACTCGCGCACAACCTCATCAAACTTGCCCAGCTGCTCGTTCAGCGAGAACGTTGTTTCCTGGCCTCACGCAACTGAACAAGTGAAGGGTGGGTGGCCAAAGGCGTTCCCACCATCCGTCTAGCAGCAAACCTAGAGCGCCACCCGTGACGTGCAGGGGCAAATCTTTGCCCTCCGATCCATCTGCAGCAGGTTGCCACCCAACGATCATCAGTGTTGGGTTGTCTGACCCAAGAAGGCCAGTCCACAAGGCTGGCACAGCACTGGAAGCATCCCACAATAACAGAAATGAGACCCGACAAACCGAAGTCCCAAGTCCCCCGAAGCAATCCACTGAAAGACGGTGCGTATGAGGCAGAAGCCAGGTGGCAGTCTTCGTCAGCGGACTGCAAAGTAGCTGTGGAATTCACTGCCCCAGCGGGCACAAGACACAGCAAAACACAAAGCACGAAAAGGTACTGTGCAGACCAGCGCCTTAATCGTGGAATCCTCTGCTTCTTGCTGCATCCTGGCTCACATTTCGCCACCAAAGGTGCCCCCATCGACCACGGGGAGGTAGCGAGCCACGCGATGGCAAACATCGTAGTAGATGATGAAACTTGAGTGACGACTGTCCTGAAAAGAACGGATGGTCTGAGATCTGCTGGAAGTGCCTGGCCTACTACGGGTGGGCCCCTACTGCTGCTTGGAAGTGGGCTCACCAAGGTTTGAACGCAAATTTTTCGCTTGCTAGGGGTGATTTTATTAGGGATAAGTCTAGGGTTGAGCACTTGTGGCGTGAAGTCTTCCGCTACTGGCACTTCCAGACATGGTTGGCAAAGGACCGCAGGGATTCGCGCGTTTGTGCGGGCGACAGCTATGATGAAACTCTGTGTGCTGCGCGAAAGTGGGCTGCAGATGACCGGTGCTGCTTCATGTTGCTCAGTGGATCCACAGTTTCTCCAGCTGCTTTTGACAGGATGAAACATAGAACAGTGCAAGACTGCACATTCTGTGCTAATTGTGCGTGGGAAAAGGATGCGATTCGGCCCTACGATGGATCACTTGCTGTGGGATTGCCGAAATCTTCGGGATGAACGCCACTCTATTCTTGGTGGGCCGGCTCCGCTTCTTTCTGCTCTGCAAAAGAGACTGGGACGGCCATCTGGAAGCGCACACGACATTCCGGTGCGCAAGTGGCATGAGGCCGTGAGAAAAAGGATTCTTGAGCACCGCTACGGTGCATGAGGATGGCCTCTGCGGGGGCGTGGCACTGCGGTCCGCCCAAAGAACAGGGCAGCGTGAGCCACCGCGTCTGGGGCCCCAACAAAGAGCGGTAGTGGGCATCGCGAAGCACTAAGGTCACCGCCGGTGGGCTCTTGCGATCCGTGCCTGCACATCCGCCCCGCTCGAATGGAGCCAAGACGCCCCGCTGCCATGTCGAGTCCTGCGACTGGTAATGCCACACTATCTTTGGCCATCATCTTGATGAAATCGTCGAACGTAGAGGGAGGCGAATGTCCTCCCCAGTACTGCGGTTCGTCGACCGCAGCTGGATCGATGGCGGGGTCCTCAGCTACCCAAAACTCAGAGAACCGCTGCTTGTGCTTGGCGAGGTGTCCCACCGCCATCAGGCGAAGAGTGGCTGCCTCTCTCTGCAGCTCTTCGGGGCTGGGAGCCAGCCCCTTCCTATGAGCAATAGCGACCGCCTTGAAAGCGCAGGCAGTCACCTCCTCCTCCGTCTTCTTTGATGAACCAATTATGATCAGGCAGATGGAGAGAAGATAACAACATGTCGTCCGAAGCAGGGGCCTCAGCAACAGCGGGCCTTTGATCAGGAGTGCGCTTCGGGGGGCCGGTTTCTTTAGGTCTAGTCAGGGGATAGGGGGCAGGCCTGGTGCGAGCCCTTATCACCTGAACACTTTCCGCTTCTGACTCCGGGTCTTGTGGAGTATCGATTTGCGTAGGGCCAGTCACAACACACGGAACCTCAGGAGCCGGGGAGGAAAGTGGGCCAGATCTTCTTTGGGCGTTGCACAGGCTCACACTCGGGCCTCGGCCGTTTCCTCGTCGTTTCAAGGCTAACCGTGATACAGGTGCCCTGTTCGAAGTCTTCAAAGCAGAACGGGGCCTGTGCATCAGGAGGCGGCGTAGCTTTCACGACCCACAGCGGCCTGGCATGTTTTGTTCGTGGTTTGCGTCTAGCAATAACTTCATCAACATGCCACTTAACATCACAGAGGAATTGTCTGACGTCATCTTCGCCCCAATCCCTGGAAATATCTGCAACTTCCCAAACCCGCGCGCGCGGGGCATGGGGGAAGGAGTCAGGGGCACCATCGATGATGCCTAGACTGCTTTTGCCGCCCTGACGAAAGGCGAGAGGCTTGGCCTGTTTAGCTGGGGCCAAAGCAAAGCTCCAGTACTCCTCTTGAGAAGCAGAAGCTTGACTCGGGACCCAGACAATAGGAGAGAACTGCCTATCTCTATTCTTGTCGAGCATGGTGCAAACAAGCCTTTCTGTCCGCTAACCTTTGCGAGTGCTTCACCAACCTCCTGAGGCACACGCAAGAAAGCGGTCAGTACCTTAGAGGCTTTGTCCTGAGTCTGCGTCCAGCGACCGCCTGTGAGACACGAAACTTTACAGGGCGCAAGCGTGGCCAGGGCACTGATGACAGCTTCTGGGCTGTCCGCTTTGTCCTTGGACAGAAAACCTTGGCGGAATTCCCCTGGAGCAACAACCCTCAGGGAGCAGCGCTGGGGGCCTCTGGGAGGTTTGAGGGTGACCGAAACAGGAGGCTTCACATCGGGTCCAGGCAAAGCGTTGATCTGCGTGACCCTAAGCTTCAAGCGCTGTGGCCGATTGTCGGGGGCCTTGCCAGTCTTCCACCAAACAGTGACTGTGGGCAGTAAGAGCTCCTGTTCGGCAACTGTGGCTACCGAGAGCTCTCCCTCATATCCGAAAGCGTCGCAAAGGGCCTGGACCTCAGCAACACAATTAATTAGGATCCCTGGTGACAATCAAGTTGCCAACAACCTCGTTACCGTCACTGAGAGCCTTCTTGAGAGACCCCGGTGTGCACAGCACAGGCTCCGAGTCCCATTCAGCACGAGCAACCTGCGCGGCGTAGCGAGGCAGGTGCTGACGGGGAGGCTGTGGCTTTGTTTTCGCAGAAGCCTGAAGCAAAGGAGAGGGCTGGGAGACTCCTTTACCCTTCCCTTTAGAAAACCCTTCACTAGACGCAGGGTTGCCTCGGTTCCCGCAAGCAGAGGCACCACTTTTGACCGTTTGTTTACCCTTCCCTTTGTTGGGAGCAGCATCCAGAGACTGAAACTGAGGCTGGGGCGCGCAAACAGTCTGCTGACCTCGATCAGCTTGCCACGTTTGCAACTTGTTCGTAAGCCTTTCAGCAAGTTTGTCCTCAGACCACTGTTGAGCAATGGCCGCGCGGAGCATCTGCATCAGTCGATCCGCAAGACCAGACCCGTGGGATTTTTCAGTCCCTGATTCCTGAGTAGGAGAGGATTTCCCTTTCCCTTTGCCCGGCTTGGACTTGGAAGCATCATGAGCATCAGGCGTGCCAGACCCTCCCGTCCCACCCGGTCTTTTCCAGGACTTGAGAACCTCAAGCAAAGCGGAGGCTAAAGCGGAGTCAGCGTCGCTGTTACTCTGAGGTCCTGGGTTGCTATAGCTTCCCCAAAGAGTGGGAGCCAGGACTGGGCTTACTGAGACACACCAGCAGCACAAGCAGCGCGGCAGCAGCCACGCCCAAGCAAACCCTAGGAGCTCTGCGAACCACCCCGGTGGTCACCGGAGAAGTGTCACTAATCTCGGCAATGTCAGCTTCCGGCTCTCTGTCCCTGCAGACCACACACACGGAACTGAGAGCCGTTCTGAGGGCTCGAAGCTTGCATGACCTCCCTTTGGCTACTCCTGCTGTGTACCACCGTAAACGAGCAGCTTGAGAAGCAACGTGACCGGTTTTGCTTCCCTCAGTTTGAGCAGCAGCTGAACGCAGGCGAGCGAGCACAACAGTACTGCCACTGCGCCTAGTCGTATTGGCCCATCTGCGGACCCACACCTTAGTACGGTTCTTACCGAGCCACCTCGCGGCCTGACGCAGTCGAAGCTGGCGCCAAACCCTGTCACGGCAGCGCGCACGGACTGTGCAGAGCCGGCGTCGGCCGGAATACCGGCAACATGCACACACGATGCATGGTTGAAGTCGTCGTTTAGTCCTAACACCCTGAACCGCACACAACTTGCCTCTGCCCCTGCCGATAAAACGACTGGACGAGCAGCTGGGTTGGTAGCACTTCAGAGGTTTCGTGTGAGGTGCCTTGAGGACAAGACAACTCTCGTGGTACTCAGTCGGGAGCAACAGGAGAAGCGAAACAGTGCAACCCCACACTCCAATTGAGGCAGCCGCAAGCCACTGAAGAAGCAGCTCTGGGCTACCGGAAGCAGCAAACCAAACAAGCCTATCAACGAAACCGAACGTTTCAGTACGATTGTAAGTGCTGACAGACTGGGAACAGTTGTAACGTGTGGGTAAGCCCACACCATGCAGGTAAGAACCCTGCATTTCAAAAGACACTGCACTTGTGGGTAAGCCTACTGCTCAAAGTACAAGCAAGACACTCCGTCTGTCGTTGGTGTCCAGTTGCCCAGAAGGCGCGCGCATGGGGCCATGGCAATCGCGCTCCGCTTAATTAACTTGGGGGGCCCGAAGGGCCGGTCCAGGAACTGATCAATGGAACAGAGCTCCAGAGATCTGCCAGTTGTCTCCGAAAGGGAGGCAGCAGCAACGCAGGGCATGCAGCAGAGCAGCAGGGGGCCTAGGAGGGGAAGGCTCCAGCCCCTGCGGGCTCGCAACTGCTTCTTTTCAGTCATCTTGTGGAGCTCTTTGTCATTCATCTTGGAGTTCCGAGGGGACGGAACTACATGATTTCTAAATTCATTTCTTGGGCCTCTTTGGGGAGAGACCTCGTCATCACAGAACTTCTGCTTCTGCTTGGCCGCCCATGCCAAGCAGCCCCACTGCAACCACGTGGAGGTAGTTCTGAAGCAGCACATTTCAAACATCGCGCGGTGATGATGAAACTTTCTTGAATGTAGACCTGTTTCGGGCAACACTCACGCTCCACAGAGCGTAACCAAAGCCAGCAAGCTGCTAGCAAACGCAGTCCTCAGGCAGAGGAGCAACCCTAAGCATCTAAGAAAACCCAAAGCCTCAAGAGTAGCGATCTCGGAGGATCAAGGCTCTATAACCTGCACGTGCCATTCAAGAATGGCAACGTCACTTGGAAGACCCATTGGCCAGCCAAAGCGAGATTGCAGCACAGCATGAGGGCTCACGCCTGGGCGACCTTCAATCCCGGTACAGTGCCACAACATGTGATCCAAGGTAGCAGGACCAGCATGGCATTTTTGACATAACCCTGAGTCATTGCCATCCCAGCGCTTTCTCGCGGCAGGGCTAAGAGTCGCACCGCTCATAGCCTGAAAGCGCTGGAAGGTAGTGCAACAACGCCTGGCCCTTGCAACAACACCCTCATCGTACTTCACAAATCCAGCTCTGCAAACAGCAGCATCTCGCCTGTCGTCAGTCATGAACTTGTTGAACATAGCATGTCGCCAAGATTCACGCAGTTGTCATGAACCCACGACCAAGGGGCACGTAAGGACCAGCCCAAATCAGACATGGCTGCCTGAAGCACCTGTGGCCAGCCCCTACTCGCCCAGCTACATGGAGCACCTCGCCTCTTCCAAGCTTGCTGTTGGGCAGCAGAAAAGCTGGCCGAAAGAACCCTAAACCCAAAGTCAAGGCTATGGCCACGCAGCACAGCCCGCAGGGCGACGCTTGCATTCTGCCCTTCGCACAAGGCGACCCTAACGGCGTAGTTGACATTCTCACGCTCAACCTTAGGGGGAAGCCTACAAACCCAACTCCAAACTGCCTTAGCCAAAACCTGCGTAGAGACCACCCGATTCTTCCTTTCCAAGACACAGGAAGCATGGCACAGCGCCTAATGAGCTTGCAGCTATTGGACAGCCGCAGTTCCTCCTTAGGCGTGTTGGTCCTCAGCTGCCTACCGCGCAAGTGCACTCCGAGCACACAAGGGTCTTGGCAGATGAGCTCCGGATCAGCACCCTCATCAGCAAGATTCCGGCGTCCCTGAGCACTGGCATGAAAGTACCGAATCTTGCTTTGGTTTTCCTCCATGCCCAACTTTTCCGACCAGGATGCAGCGCGTGCTACAATCGTTCTGTCGTCCACGACAGTTTTAAGCAGTGACGTCGGGAACATACCCTGAATCTTAAGGCTAGGTCCCACCAGGCAAAGGACCATCGCCACTAAGGACCAAGCATTATCCTGGGGTAAAGAAGTACTAACCTTAATCCCGTAAGGAAAGCACAGGTTGTCATACTGCAAGAAGCGGATTTGATTCTCCCAAACAGCGCACATGACGTCACAAGTGCCAACAGGGAGACCCGCCTGCAAGAGCAGGTGACGTGCGAGGTGGGGGGTCTAGCCTATCGAAGGCCAGACTATAATCCAAGCTTAAAAGGTAGCCCTCATCACCCAAAGCAGCCTCAGCCAAGTAACTAAGGCCATCCATGATGCCCGAACCTCGTTTACCGCCACAGGCAGCATCAGGCCACCATTTGTTGAGCCATTGCTGTGCATCCAGGGGGGATTTAAGGCGAGCGGATCCAAACAACCTATACCATGAGCTGAGCACCGTAATGGGCCGAAGCTTTTCCGCTTCATGAACACCATCGACAGCATTAGCTTTAGGGATACGCGACTGTCGTGCAAGCATCCAGACCTGTGGTATCATACCCGCTTTCTCAAAGGCATCATATAGGGCAGCAGTACGCTCAAAGACACCTTGAGGAAAGTCACACAGCTCATCACCTAGCCAGCCATCAACAGAACCGGATTTGCCCTTAAGCTTCGACGCCTCCTTCATGAGCTCAGTGGCCGAGAGGGAGCTCCATTGCCACGCATCGGTTGCCGGAGCAGCTTCAAGGATTTCGAAGAGATGATGCTGCCACATCAACTCACGTTCCCAGAGAGTACGCCAGTGTGCCGCCAAGAGGCGTAACGCTTCCGGAACCGACTTAGACACCCCAAGTTGAGGAACGCTCTTGCTGGTAACGTTAGCAGCGGGAACGAAACCAGCACCACGGACCCAGCGAAAACACGCTTTCTCAGAGGATCGCAACTTTGCACGCCATTGCCGGAGTTTTGTGGCATATTCATTGCGACGAAAACGCGCAAGCAGATCACATGCATAACGATGCAAATCGGACGCTGCTCCCTGAGGCAGGTTCGGAAAGCGCCTCACCAACCTCCACAAGTGCGTATACTCCGGCATCTGTCGTCGCCCAAGCTTTTCAAGTCTCAGGATCTCCGAAAGCCTGTAAACAAGTTTTTGCAACTTACGTTCGCGGAAAGACGCCCACGGCCTCAAGGGAGTACCCTTTGCAACCGATGTCTTAAACAGGTGAACCTCCCCTATTCCTAGATAAATCCCTAAGAAAAGCTTCAACCTCCTCTTCCGGCAAGTCACTATGGGTTTCATACCATGCTCGCTTGGTGGCAAGCAGCACGTGCTCAAGACTTTCACGAAAGTGTTGCCAGAGATCGTCAACCACACCCTGATTCAACTGACCAGGGATCAAAGGCTGTCGCACTTGCTGCCACCTTTCAGCAACCTCAGTCTGCCAGCGTTTTTTAGGGCACTCCTCCGGCTTCCGAAGAGACACAGGGCGCGCAAGGCGCGCAAGGCAGCAAGCTTCCTCCACCGGACTACCACCACGAGCCTGCACATTGAAGAGCAAGACACGATGATCAGCAATCACTTCTTCAACTTCGCCAACCAAGCAACAAGCATCAGGGTGGTTAGTAAGCCCGTAATCAATGGCACGATCACCATTATGTCTAGTCGGCTTCAGGCTACTCCCTTCATTTCTGAGAGCCAACAGAGTGCAACCCTCATCAAGCATCCATTCAGCCATGGGGTTTTCATCAGGCGTGGCATTGTGATCACCCGCAAGTAACCACGGCGAGCCACAAGCTCTGCTGCTGAGGCATTCAAGAACAAGCTGTTGGACCTCAACACCACCCGAGCCACTGTTGGAATCGTAGAACGAAACCAACATTACTCCAACCCTTCTGCTCAGCACTACTTTCCAGCGCCTGCGCATCATCAGTTTTCAGGCCAAGCTCTTGGATCATGACAACATCAAGATCACGTGAGTCCGCAAGCCGCAGTGCTGCCCATGATCCTTTAGCACCTGCTGTGTTGACGCAGGCCGCAGCAAAAGTGCCACCCAGTTTACTATGACCAGACGACCCAGGGTTGGATTTGATATCTCCGTCCTCAAGGAGATTACCAAAGGATCACCATTCGCCACCTGCCCTGTAGAGGATCGGTTGGCCCCTATCCTTCTGCAGAGTAGCAACCCTCCTGAAGTACTTGTCGCGGCCTTCTTTATCGAGACGTCGAATCCAGATGGGTTTGCGTCCTCGCTCTTGTGGCTTGCGAAGTCGCGTCACAAACACCCCCAACTGCCCACTTAATTTCTCAAGTTTGGCACACGCGTCGGGCTTTAACCGCAAGAACCCCGTTAAGGCCTCTCTGTCCCCTTGGCCTTTGTCACGAACGGCCCAATTGCCGCCCAGCAAGTCTGACACACGAACCTGACCACTCGAGGACAAAGCAGCGATCACCTCAGCCGGTGTGTCAGTCCGACCAGGCTCCTGACGGAATGCTGCCCTGTAGCACGAGGGTGCCGTCCTTAGTAGCTTTCTGAATCGTTGGGCTCTTGGAATTGCCGATAGGCAGGAGAGCCACATCCTCAAGCTGGGAACCCCATCTACCTCTGGTAACAGAGAGTCTGGTGAGGAGAGCCCCTTTGGTATGGATCGCATCCCCAGTAAGTAGCACAGTAAGCGGCGCGTTACAGCCAAAGCTGCCCCAAAGCTCCTGGATGTGTTCACAAGTGCTTCGAAGCTCCAGAACTCGCATACGTTGCCTGGTACCGGCAAGGCGGGGTGTGGGAAGAGTCGCGGAACCAAAGTCGGAAACATGTCGGCGCGAGTCGGGAAGCAAGGAAGCAGAAGTCGGGAACATGCAGGGCAGGAGTCGGGAAAGAGATCGGGCAAGAGTCGGGACACAACCGCCCAGAAACTCCCCTGCGTCATGTAAGTTTACATGACCCCGGGGGAGTTGTATAGGTGGACTTCAAGCTTTAAGAATCCGCCTTGATCCGCCTACGGACGGTCGGCGTGTATGACGGTCAAGAATAGCGCCATGCAAGTTTACGTGACAGCGCCACTAAATCCCTATGTCCATGATTCTCGACTGCTGTGGCGGGTATTTCCTGACGCGTGCCCCGTTGTTTCCTGGCTTTCCCCTCTCTGTTTCCCGACACATGGTTCCTGACAATGCCGCATGGTTCCTGAGTTAGCCAGCTCCCCCGGCACAAGCCTTGGCGCAGGCACTCCTGAAGCTTGCCGGCAGTGACCAGCACTGGGAGTTCATGCGCACTCCAGTCTTGAGGGCGTAGGGCCGTTGCCCGCTGCTCCATGCGGTGACGAGGTTGTGGTCGGGCATGAGGATGCTGAGAAGCACGGCCCCACCTCACTTTTCTGACCTCACTGCGAGGTGCCTCAACCCAATCCCACCATCCACTTTCAGGATCATACTCATACCATCCTGCAGCAGACTTAGCCGAAGTCCAACTGCTGTCGGTCTGAGGCCAAGCGCCTGTGCAGTCTAGCCACCAGCTCCGTAGTCGCAGTCTTGCTGCCAGGTGTCTGGCCATTCCCACGACTGTTTAGCTATTGGCTTAGCTTCATCATACGTACCCGTTTCATGAGCATGCATGATAGTCTTGAGGAGTTTGAAGACTTCATCATCACAGGAACCCTTGTTCAGCATCCGGCGGTGCTTCCCTCCCATCCGGAGGCAGATACCGCAGGAGAACATCCCTCTGGCCGCCACAGGGCCCACACTTTCGTGCAGGAAGGCCGCCTTGGCGAAGCTTTAGGCACCGGAGTGCCCATTTTCGCCTGTGTCTTCTGGCGCACGTCCGCAGAGCAGGCGCGCGTCTGCTACTGAGTCGCCGACACTTCCAAGCTACAGCCACAAACCTACGCTGAGTTTTCAGCTTGCGGCATCGGGAGCGAAGTTTCTTTCTACGAGCACGACCCAAACGGAGTCTGAGCCGAACTCGGCTCCTGGGTGAAAGGCCGGCACTATCTGAGATTCCGACCTGAAACTGAAATCAACGCCTGCACTCGTCTGGGATTCCGACGTGAAACTGAGGCCATCAGTTCTAGGGAGAAAAGAAGCGAGTAGCCCCGTCAGGCACAACCACCCCTTGTTCTGACCAGAACCTGTCAAAGGACTGGAACTGAGCACGGGTATAGCAAGTGAGAACCTTGGAAGACAGCAAAGGAAAAGCCCCAACCCTCTGAACGTCAAGCCAAGCAGCACACTCGCCGTCCACAGCGAACTTCACGCGGCGGTCCTCATGGTCCACCAGCGCAGTCTCCAGCAGTTCTTCGACTCTGAAGACTTCCGGGCCATCACTACCATGAGCATGGCACGACAGCGGATCCCTGTTGGATTGCAAAAGAGATCTAAGTGGGAGGCCCGTGGGGGGGCCGGTATTGTTCACACAGGCGGCACTTGTGGCCCTGGTGATCGAAGCAGAAGAAGGCAGCGCAGCAAAGCAAAGCAGCAACAGCAGCAACCTCTTCCTAAACCCCGAAAAGGAGAACCCTGCGTCGGCATCCAGTGCCGTACTTGCAACAGCCTCTCGAGGCTCTGACGTTTTTGTGCCCTCCGTCAGCCATTGCTGGCTTTTTTGGCATCTTGAACCTTTCTTGAATCTTTTGGCTCTTCAGCTTCTTGAAGTTTTCTTGAATCTGTCTTGGACCCATTTTTGATTTCTTTTTATACTTGCAGGCTTCTTCAAGTCTAGGCGGACTTAGCACCTCAGTCTCACTGAGGCCCGCGTCTACCATCGCGGAGGTGCCGCCATAGTCGCAACTTTCAAACATCGTCAGGAACGTCCTTAAAGGGCTCATGATGATCGCAAGACGGGTGCCCGATCACTTCTGTCTTTTATTTTGGGTTCACTTGCGTCTTTTTTTTGGCGCTTCTGTCTTTTATTCTGGTGTCGCTTCTGACTTTTTCCTTGTTCGGAAGCAACAGTCTCGAACGACAAGTGCCTTGGTTGAACCTCACCCCACTCAGTTTCAGGCCCGGTAAATGCACCTGACAACGACTTTAATTTTCGGAACCAAACAAACAAAAACCTTCTCCTTTTAGGGTTTACTCCTTTTAGGGTGTTTCATTAGGGTTTCGGTCTGGTCTTATTCCTTGCAGGGTAGCGGTCTGGGCTTGCACATTTTAGGGCTTGTAAGGTTAGCCTTCCAGGGGGCCTCCCGTTCGAGACTGTTGCTTCCGAACCAGCAAAAACGACACAAGTGACACCCGAAAAAAGACACAAGTGCCCCCCAAAAAAAAAGACACAGGTGACCCCCCTTCCCTGATTAAGAAACCCTGGGCCTTTGTTAGGGTTCTTAATATGAACTCTAATTTAGTTATAGTGGGGATATAGGGCCAAGGTTTCTTAATCAGGTTCTTACATTAGCCGAACCAACTCAGACATCCCCCAAATTTCTCCTGAAGGTGATCCACCCATCGCTGCCGCCGCCGACGGAGTCGAGCTGGGACACCTTTTACTGCGCGAGTACTGCCCAACCCAAACCCATCAACCGATGCTGTTGACTAATAAAGGCTCATGCTGCTGTCGGGGTCGGGTCTCCATGCAAAGCAAAACCCCGTAACAGAGACATCGTTGAATGATGCCAGTCTCAATCCCATACAGGGAACAGGAAAAATCTCTTCAAACAAGGACGCGAAGATCAAAGCCACTTGAACTATTGGAGCTCTACTAACGGCGAGTTGAACAATGACCTGGGACAAACGATTCCGGCTTCTGTGAGATGTCCTTCAGCCCCCCTTGGGCCTTGAGCTCGAAGCGGTCAGGTGTGACCACGCGCCTGTGAGAGGCCCAGCGATCAAGCGAAAGACGTCGCATGGAGAGACACCAGGGATGATGAATGCTGCGAATGCAGCTGTAGCAGGCCTTGCTCGAGTTTGGGAATGAGCCTGTGGTTGGACCAAGCAGGGGCTATGCTGGTGCTCCTAGTCTCTGGATCGGCGACATTGACTCACCCTCCCTGCACCTCTTCATCGATCCTGCCGTGTCATGCCGAGGCACAGCACAGCTGAGACAGGGTCGTTGCTGTCATTCCAGAGTGTCATGTAGTCGTTCCTCAGCCGTCGGCTAGACTGCCAGAGACTCAGAGACTCCCTTCCGAGTCTTCAAACTGTCCTTCTCTCAGACTGAAGCCAGCGCGTAAACTCCTTGGCTAGTGTCACGAAGGCCGATGCTTCTCAGCCTAGCATCTGATAGAGCGCTCCGGGTTGCACCGAAGCCACCTCTGCTCCACTCGCTAGGAAGCGCACGGTCGCCCCCGAACCGGATTGGACTTCGGAGTTCAGAAACTTGGGTTCTGAGGGGCCTAGGGGCCTCGGAAGTTCGCCGACTGACTGTAGCTCTGGGAAACTACTAACTACATCTACGCAAAGGGCACGGAGGATGTTCCTGGCAAGATGAGAAGCAAAGCCTGAAGTCAGATTGAAAACAGAGAAGGTTCCTGTGCAGCGTTCAAGGCTGTCGTACACTCAAGGGCACATCCCAGAAAGCAACACGAAGGAGCCTCTTCGGGGGCCGGACTCGCCTGGGCAGCGGCCGGCGGCGCGAGGCTTGGCAGGTGAATCCCACCCTCGGGAGCTTGCGAGTCGTTATAGATTATGTATAATGTAATAGTTTTTCCTCTCGCTACAGTAGATCTCCAAGATGTATTAATATATACATATATATATATATATAGAGGGTTTAGGGTTTAGGGGCAGGGTTTTCGTGGATCTGTCAAGGGACTTCAGATTATCAGCATTATTATCTCCGATGGCAGCCCTGTACGGAGCCCATCGCTTCCCCAAGCTCTCCCGGACAAACCGCATCTCCCTTTGCTTTGCTTGGGCTTTTTGTCCAAGCACCTCCTGCAAAATAAATCTCGCTCAGCGCACCTGCTTTTCGCGAATGCAAGTCGCGCGAAGCAATCGGGTTTTTTGCACTAAACAATCTGTTCAATACCCTGCTTTGGGGGAACATCCAAAAACAGCCTGACTTCCTCCTGACAGCGAGATCCGGACTCCAACATTCACAAGTACCCATGTCCTTGCTGCTCACGACACGATGTCTTCAATCTCGCGGAGTCTGCATCTCATGCCAGGAGCATCTGTGGCCAGCAGGTACAGAAACTTGCATCGCTGCAAAGGACTGGGCCGGGGCCGGGCCCACCTTCGATGCCTAGAGCTCTGCTGGCGTCTTTCCTGGATCCTCGCCTGCACTGCTTTGGCATCAGGCATGGAAGAGTTCCCAAACAGAATATATCATGACACAACTCATATGCAGGCAGGTAAGTAGGGACGTATATAAACGTACGGTAGGCAGAAATGTCTGTATGCATGTGGTCATGCATGGAAATGCATGCATAAAAGAACAGAAGTGCGCGCGCCAGTTTATGGTATGTGATATGCGTTGCTTCATCCTGCTTCCTGAGCCCGGAGCCCGCCTCCCAGGTAGAAGACCTGCTCGGGCTGGCCATCGAAGATCTCCTGCAGCTCTGGCGGGTCTCCCCCTTCTTACTGGGTATCAGGCTTCGACTCGATTCTCACGAATTGGCACATGCTCCGGCAGGGCCGCAGATGAGATCTTCAAGCCGTGTCCCGGTCATAACATGGCAATGATTCCCTCCACGACTCTATCCAAGATTTCCGAAGCACGGATGCTTGTATGCGCATGCCGGTTTATGCGACTTCCGACATGCCGCGGATTTCCCGCGGCTCCCTCGCATTACGCTCGGTTGAAGGCCCAGAAACAGCAGACTTCGAATCGAACTGAAGACTCTCACAGTCTTGCTCGAGATGGCTTGGTGCCTGTACATAGAGCAGCGTAGAGGACTGGTCCACGCCGCTACGGAAGTGCCAAATGTGGCCGGGGAAGGTGAGCATCTTCAGCGACCCCTGAGATGCGGATCTGGGCTTGGGGCACACCGGTCTAGTGATGTGTTGGCGTCGGCGGTTCCCATGGAGCTTTCGAAGAAGAGTTTATACACTTTGCACTCCACACCTCTGGTTTCTGGACTTCTCTCCCGCCTGTGCTGGGATCTCACCCATGAACGCTTCCTGCTCTCGATCTGGCGGCTTCCAGAACCTGATGGATTTTGGGGCGAACATGCTTTGGACGGAACGTGCGTGATGCCCCTGATCATGCCTGCTGGGCAAGATACAGATACGCACACTAATGCCTAAAGACTGGAGCCTTCAATATACGCTCTCACGGTCTACAGGCGGCTCAGAATTGTCGAGATGCATCAAGACATATGACACATTCGACAAGCAGGAGCGCAAAAACAACCTACACCGCATCACATTGCATTCCAAACGTTGCTCAAAAGGCTTTTTCGACCACAGGCGCAGTCTTCCCAAATGCACGATCACAAAAACACTAAAACAGTGGCCCGCAGACTGCTTCACTGCGAGCCTTTCACGAGCTTCCAATTCAGGTACTCCATGCTGGTCCACATCTCGTCTTCCGAGAGGGCCCGGTTCCACGTGATGACCTCCATGACACCGAAGTCAGAGGGTTCCGAAGTTTGGCCCTCATTGATGTACAAATTGAAGTCGGCTGCGTTTTGGAGAGCACCGTGGCGGACAGCGATGTTGCTCCTTCCGTTGCCAACGAAGACAACCCCTTGGTTGTTGCCACACATCACAAGCCAATCGGTATTGCCCGGAACATCCTGAGGTGTGACCCAAGTACCGTAATAAGCCAAACCGGTGCGCCCACCATGGTGCCCATGGATGAAATTGGGATGGCGATTTTGGAGAATGCGTCCCATTGCGCCTCCTTCAAGATAACGGGTGATGGAACAAATCGTGAAGTCTGGCTTCATGATCTTGCCGAAGTCATATCCCGCGTTACTGAGGCTGTGGAGGTACGTCACGGGTCTTGTAGCCCCGCTTCCAGCCTCGACCTTTCGGGTTATGTTGCCCTTGGTCACGCGACCCTGCCAGCTGCCCACCGCGCTCTGCCAAGCTGGAGTGGCGTCTTCGCTCTTGAACCAAGCCACCATGGACGAAGGGGCGGCGGGATGATGTGGGAGTGTCTCCTGGAGCTTCCAATTCAAGTACTCCATGCTGGCCCACATCTCGTCTTCCGAGAGGGCCTGCCTCCACGTGATGACCTCCATGACACCGAAGTCAGAGACCTCATCGGTGAAGCCCTCATTGATGTACAAATTGAAGTCGTCAGTGTTTCGGAGAGCACCGTAGTGGACAGCGATGTTGCTCTTTTTGTTGCCAACGAACACAACCCCCTTGTTGTTGCCACACATCACAAGCCAATCGGTATTGCCCGGAACATCCTGAGGTGTGACCCAAGTATCGTAATAAGCCAAACCGGTGCGCCCACCATGGTGCCCATGGATGAAGTTGGGATGGCGATTTTGGAGAATGCGCCCCATTACGCCTCCTTCAAGATAACGGGTGATGGAACAGATCGTGAAGTCCATCTTCATGATCTTGCCGAAGTCATATCCCGCATTACTGAGGCCGCGGAGGTATGTCACGGGTCGTGTAGCCCCATTGCCAGCTTCGACCTTTCTGGCGATGCTGCCCTTGGTCACACGACCCTGCCAGCTGCCCACCGCGCTCTGCCAAGCTGGAGTGGCGTCTTCGCTCTTGAACCAAGCCACCATGGATCGCTTGTCAGCTGGTTCGCGGGGAATTGTAGCCTGGAGCTTCCAATTCAGGTACTCCATGCTGGTCCACATCTCGTCTTCTGAGAGGGCTCGGTTCCACGTGATGACCTCCATGACACCGAAATCAGAGACCTCATCGGTGAGGCCCTCATTGATGTACAAATTGAAGTCGGCTGCGTTTTGGAGAGCACCGTGGCGGACAGCGATGTTGCTCCTTCCGTTGCCAACGAACACAACCCCCCTGTTGTTGCCACACATCACAAGCCAATCGGTATTGCCCGGAACATCATGAGGTGTGACCCAAGTACCGTAATAAGCCACACCGGTGCGCCCAGCATGATGCCCATGGAGGAAATTCGGATTGTTGTTTTGGAGAATGCGCCCCATTATGCCTCCTTCAAGATAACGGGTGATGGAACAAATCGTAAAGTCAGGCTTCATGATCTTGCCGAAGTCATATACGGCGTTGCTGTCGCCGGCGAGGTATGCCACCGGAACTGGAGCCCCGTTGCCTGCACTAAACTTTCGGAGAACGCTGCCCTTGGTCACGCGGCCCTGCCAGCTGCCCACCGCGCTCTGCCAAACTGGATTGGCATCCTCGCTTTTGAACCAGGCCACCATGGAAGACTCCGCAGAGGGCCGATGCGAAAGGTGTGCCTGGAGTTTCCAATTCAGGTACTCCATGCTGGTCCACATTTCGTCTTCGGAGTTTGCCCGGTCCCACGTGATGACTTCCATGACACCGAAGTCAGACGCTTCTCCGGTGTTCTCATTGATGTACAAATTGAAGTCTGCATTGTGAAGAACACCGTGGCGGATACCGATGTCCTTCTGGTCATTGCCCACGTATACAACCCCCTCGTTGTTGCCACACATCACAAGCCAATCGGTATTGCTCGAAAAATGGTTGAAAGTGACCCAGGCACCGTAATAAGCAACACCTGTGCGCCCATGATGGTGCCCATGGAAGACATTGGGATTGCTGTTTTGGAGAATGCGTTCCATTCTGCCTCCTTCCACGTAGCGAGTGATGGAGCAGATCGTAAAGTTAGGCTTCATGATCTTGCCGAAGTCATAAGCGGCGTTGCTGTCGCCGGCGAGGTACGCCACGGGTCTTGTCGCCCCGTTGCCAGCCTCGACCTTTCTGGCGATGCTGCCCTTGGTCACACGACCCTGCCAGCTGCCCACCGCGCTCTTCCATACTGGATGCGCGTCTTCGCTTTTGAACCAAGCCACCATGGAAGACTGGGCGGCGGGATGATGTGGGAGTGTCTCCTGGAGCTTCCAATTCAGGTACTCCATGCTGGTCCACATCTCGTCTTCTGAGAGGGCTCGGTTCCACGTGATGACCTCCATGACACCGAAATCAGAGACCTCATCGGTGAGGCCCTCATTGATGTACAAATTGAAGTCGGCTGCGTTTTGGAGAGCACCGTGGCGGACAGCGATGTTGCTCCTTCCGTTGCCAACGAACACAACCCCCCTGTTGTTGCCACACATCACAAGCCAATCGGTATTGCCCGGAACATCCTGAGGTGTGACCCAAGTACCATAATAAGCCACACCGGTGCGCCCGGCATGATGCCCATGGAGGAAATTCGGATTGTTGTTTTGGAGAATGCGCCCCATTATGCCTCCTTCAAGATAACGGGTGATGGAACAAATCGTGAAGTCTGGCTTCATGATCTTGCCGAAGTCATATCCCGCATTACTGAGGCCGCGGAGGTATGTCACGGGTCGTGTAGCCCCGCTTCCAGCCTCGACCTTTCTGGCGATGCTGCCCTTGGTCACCCGACCCTGCCAGCTGCCCACCGCGCTCTTCCATACTGGGTGAGCGTCTTCGCTCTTGAACCAAGCCACCATCGACGAAGGGGCGGCCGGCTCAAGTTCCGTGTGGAACAGTCCTGTGGTGGTTGTGGTTGTCGAGGTTGTCGTGGTTGTTGGGAACCCATGCTCAAGCACCTTCCATCCATCCATGAGCATTGCATCGTACCTTCTGCGACCATCACGTAGTGACCGTTGCAGTCTGCCTCCGGCAAATCTGAGCAGGAGCTTCCCTCCGCCATCTCGCCCTGGCACACGCTGAGGACCTCAGGAGGCCGCTCCTCGCTCGCCTCGCGCGTGATGCCCGAGCCGACGGGTGGCGAGTTGACGCTGAAGGACCATCCGCCCGCGACGTCTTCCGCCCCGCCCTTTATGTCTTCCGCCACATTGGCCACCTTGGAGTTGCTGATGACCTCTCCGATATCGGAAATCGAGAAGTCTGTCAAGGCAGCTATGGCCCGTGCCCTGCTCTCCTTGGAAACCAGCTCGTCCGGCATGGAGTCCAAAATCAGCACGAACTGGGCCGCGAGGTTCACCAACGGAATGGTCATCTCAGGGCTCTGGTATGCTGCCCCAAATCCCATCTGCAAGCCAAGCTGAAGCCAGTTGCTAGACAAGAGGCCGCTGATTTCGAAGTTCACCAAGCCTGGATTCTTGAACTCAAAAAGCTTGAAGCTGTCGGAGGTGCACTTGTTCTGAGACGTGGACTGAAGAAGAGAGCCGCTTTCTGGCTGAGGACCCTCGAATTTCGGATGTCTTGTTCATGCCCATGTCGCCCATGTCCTCGCCGTATTTGACCGAAGCCAAGTACAGATCCTCCTCGTCCGTCTCCCAGCGCAGAGACTCCTGCAACCGAGCCTTCGCCTGTGCCCGGCTCTGGTTGCTCTCCAGCAGCGACGATCTCTTCATGGATGCCATGCCGGTTCCGCTTTCCTCATCGGTTGCTGATGTGCCGAAGAAACTTCGCGATGTCTGGTGGCCTCCGTGGACGTTCTCCGTCACGAAGTGCGTGTCGTTGCCAAACCTCTTGGACAGGCGAAGAGTCCGGCTAAAGAGGAGGACGCCATTGGACCTGATCACAGACCGCAAGACGCTCAGATCCAACCCACCCGGCTGATGCCGGGGCCAGCAGACTTGGGTATCGATTTCCGCCAACGGTCCGGGCAGCAAGTCAAATTCGATGCCACCCACGAAGGCGGCCACGGGCTGCATGTTCAATGCGAACGTCACCGTCAGGCATTTCTCAATTGAAGTGTCCACCGAATAAAAGGAATACCCCTGCCACTTGTCCCAATGGTCCTTCATCCACTGGTTGCCACAAGGCACTGCCCAAGGCTCGAGCTGTACGAAGTCGTCCTTGGCCTGTGCCTGCCAATCCGCCTCAGTCGCCTGGTTGTTGCTGCCTGTCTTGCTCCTGGGTGCGAATGCCAGGCAGGATCCCGTGCTGGTCTCCCTGCCGTTGAACCTTGGATTCGGAACAATCACGGGGGCAGCCTTAAGACTCAAAACAGGCGAGTCTCCAGACACTTGATACCTTAACCCCTGCCTGACATTGACAAAACTCACTGGCCCAGGCATGGCATCGCTTTGAAGGATCCACATCATGAGACCGCACCATTCAGCAGTTGAACTTTCAAGATCTGACCCGCACAAGTGGAGATCCTAGCTCCCAATGGAAATGAGACGAGGAGCTGGGTGACCAGCGCCTGGGTCTCAGGGCCGTAGTCTTCAAAGCTCCACTTCACTGCAGCCGGGGGTTTGGGCTCCTCCAGGTTGGCCATCTTCTGCAACAACTCGGCATGTTTGCCTGGCATCTTCTGCGAGTGCTTCGTAATGACGAGGTTGGGTCCTCTGTGATGCACCACCGCATCTTTGCCGACAGAGGGGAACTCCGTGGTGGCCGCCGTCTGCAGCAGGGATTGGCCGCCCTTCATCGCCTGAGCCACCAACTTGGAGGCCAGCTTGGCGAAGGACTCGATGAACTCTTTGAAAATGTCCCCCAGGCGCGTCAAGAAGTTCAAGGGAGCGATGTCTGAGATGATCTTGAAGCCGAGACACTGCACCACGTCAGCTTGCCCGGCGCAGTCGAAAGCCCCAAGAAGCTTCAGCGGGCCAGGCATGAGCCCCAAGATGTCACCACTGACAATCTGCTGCAACTGTCCCGGTAAGAGACCCTCGATGTTGCCACCAAGTAGTTGCGTTGGACTGGGCAAAGGGATATGTTTCCACCCGAAGTCAAAACCGAACAGCGGCGTCGTCTGCCCCATCAACGTAATTTCGCATCGCAGGTTGCCGAAGTTGATTCGCAGGCCGCGCTGATCAAAATAACTGAAACTGGGTAAATTGCTGCCGTCGCAGTCGGCACGAAAGTCCGTGAAGCCACGGCTGAGAATGTTGACGGCGAGCGCAAGGGTGTCGACCGTATTCGTCGCGAGCCAGTGCGCCTTGTCTGCGGCGGCCTGGAAGCCGTCGACCAACTTGTCGAAAGGGCTTGTTATGTGTTTTCGGACCTTTTTTGGGACCAAATCGAGCGGATTAAACCTCGCAGACTCCTCGGCTTCCTTTTCAGACCCGGAGCCCTTCAATCCGCTTCGGTGTCGTTCATGCAACATTCCCTTCTGGCGCTGTCTGTTGTGCTTGAGCATCACGTTCTTCAAGACATCGGTTGCCTCGTTCAACAGTGTTTGTGCATCTTTGTGCTCCGTTTCGACGAAAGCCCCGGCGCTTTTCTGACCTTCGCCGTTCACCTTCTTCTCCAGGGACTGGATCCTGTCTTCTTGCGACACGATCTTCTTTGTCTGCTCGTTCAGCTTGGCCTGCTGCATCTCGGCTACTGCCTCCAGCTGTGCGACTTTGATCAGCAGGAACTCCAGGTTTCTGGCCAATTCACCAGGGCCTTGCATGGCTGTGCTCTCGTTGGAACCACTCTGGTTCTCCGAGGCAGGGTTGTCAATGCTGCTGATCTCCTCCATGTCTGCATGCAGCCTCTGGGCAACAACCTCCTCCACAATGCGATTCGCGGTTTCGTTCGTGGAATTGGTCATTGCCAGGGGGGACTCGACGAGTTTGAAGGACCCGGAGGTCCAAAAAATGAAGGCCCACGCCAAGAGGAGGCGAATGGAGCCCAGCTTCATTGTCGCCGACAGGGCGAGCGGATGCGAGCGGATGCGAGCGGAGGACCGGCTCCAGGGCTGAGCTTAAAAGCTTAAAAACGGTCTCGAGCCTTAAAGGACCTTGAGGCTTGCTGCTTGGGTCTCCGCTGACCACGACAAGGGGGCCCTCTTTGGGACCGACTTGGGAGACAGAGACTCCTCTGAAACGATGCTGATGCACTGAGGTCATGGCAGATACACGGGGTGCTCGTGCCGGTTTTCAAAGGTGGCGCTGACATTGTTTTGAGGCACAGCGTCGCTTTCCGCCACCGAGGACTCACCTTGCCAGGACCACTTTTTCGGTCGGATGGGTAAGTGGGGAGGTGGCTTGGAAAGTTGGTAGGCTACAAGACATAGAACCCCAAGGGTCCAAGTAGTCCTTATATACGGTTTGTGGTGCCCAAGCAGGCCCCAAAGTCTTTAAGTAATGAGCGCTTGGGCCCTTAGGGGAATGACCCAGCTGCCCAAATACATATCTTGGATGTCATGTCATCATTCGCCTCGGCTCCCTCCGGAACCTCTTTCTCTCCTCTCACGACCAGAGATTCCGCCCTGAAACCCTGGTAGCTGTGACCGGGCCAAAGCGTCACCAAGCTACAACAACTCAGTGTACCTGTGAGCTTGCAATCTAGTATGTTGGTAGTCGGGTGAAGGCACTGTCCCTGGATCCTCACGATCCCAAAATGGCGCTCAATCAAGTCGAGCGCACCGTACTCATCATCATAGTCTGCGTCTGGCAGAGCGACTTGAACGTCGCGCGGCTTGTTCCAGACCCAGTAATTGGCAGACCATTTCATGCCCTCTTGCCTTAGCGCCAAGTGGAGGACTGTAGGCTGCGACTTACTTGGTCTCGGCCCAGAAACCCTACGACACTGCATCCACATGAAGATTGCCGAGGGGCACTGGGCAGGAGGCGTGGAGGCTATTCCTTGTAAGGTCGCTGAAAGCTGAGCAAGGTGTATCGAGCTTACCCAGTCTGTTCCAAGCCCCCGTCTCAAATTACCCTCGTGATATCCGTGGTACTTCCGGTGTGAAGCCAGGAGTTTATAGCTGTGGAAGACATGTCTCGGATCGGAGTTTCCGTTGGGCCGCAGGGAATACCAAAGCAAGACGGCGCCGATCTCCGGCTGAACTTTGAGGCCCTTCTCACAGCTGTGCATGTCCTGCGAGAATCATGTGCCCTCAAACAAAAAGAACATTCTGACATACTCCGACTCTGTTGGGCTGTACCTTCCGGCGGTTTGGTTAGCTAGTCGCGGTGAGGGCCACTTCCATGGACTCAAGTGTTTGTGATGCTGCAATGATGTCCAGCTGCACGGCTGAACACTTAAAACTTTTCTGAGTGCCTCTGGCTGTGGCAGAGCGTGTGCCCGCGGAAAGAGCGTCTGTCCACCCTGACTGACCTTGACACATTGCATGCATCTAGCGTAAGAACACGAGAGGTTGCTGGCTGCACCTCTACACTGTTGCCTGAACGGACTCACATCAGTGACCAGGCCACGTTGGTCAGGTACCAGAAGACGGTAAGCAGGCGATTTCGGTGCCCCTTGTCGATGTAATCCTGGGATCGGGTGTGAGGGGGGCTAAGAAGACCATTCACTTTGAACGATGACGGCTTTGATTTGCACTCTCAGTCCACAGCAGACTGGCGACATGTATGATGTATGATGTATATATATATATAGTAAAACAGACAGAGACAGATCATCCAGACATATCTATATTACCTATAAATATAAATATATATATGATATGATATGATATGATATGATATGATATGATATGATATGATATGATATGCTATGATATGATATGATATGATATGATGTGATATGATATGATATGATATGATATGATATGATATGATATGATATGATATGATATATGCATACATGTGTGTGTCTGTGTAAGTGCAGGACCCTCGACCCTCAAGCAGCGTTGAGGCGCGTCCCTGGGAGCCGGCATCCGAGCTTCGACACTGTTCTGATAGTACTGGGGGTCGAAATTGTCGGTGTGGGCGGCGTAGAACTCACCCAGCCGGTATCTCAAGATCTGGACCTGCTTACGAGATTTCACGTTCAGCACTGTTGGGCTAGGCTTCGGCTTTCCAGGTTCTGCCGGCGGCTTGTGGCTTCTGGTCTGGCGTGTCAGATATCGGCCCCGTACGTTTCGGCATCGGGGCTTGCGTGCAGGATTGACAATCTCATTCCGCGTTAGGCTATGCACAATTGGGACAGAAAGCGGACTGGAGCGGAAGGTCCAGAGAGCGAGCGAGCGAAAGAGAGATGGACAAAGAGTGTTCGAACGCCAAACAAAGGGAGAGACAGATACAGAAATAGAACAGACAGAATGTCTTAATTTTGCCTCAACCCGGAGCGCTTCCTGCCAGCGCTTTAGGGCAACTTCTGCAAACCCTACATTACGCGGGCGGAACCTCCTCGTTGTGGTGCACTGGCACACGCGTCAGGTTGCTGATGCGATGGTCCAACTCGGTGAGCCTCAAAGCATACAAGAAACACACCCAAGAATCCGGGAGTCAGGCTCACGGTGCCAAAAAGAATACATGCAGAGGCAAGGGCCGAACTCCCCTGCTTCTTCAGCACTCCCATCAGTTAGCCTGGAACATCCGAAAGCCCAAGCCCATCTCAAGCCCAAGGAGCAGCGGGCTTTCACTGCTCTCCAAGCGTGCTTGGGTGCTGGTCCGAAACTCTTTGGTGGCCTCCAGAGACGAGCTGGAAGTCTGCTCGATCTTATACTGAGTTCGTCATAGGGTGGTGCAAGAGATTACCGGCCTGTGTGTCGGGTTGTTACCACCATGTGACCAGGTGGTCGAATGCCGAACGAGGATACCACGGTCAAGGGCTAGGTGCCAGTGCACGGCTCAGACTTGCGCATATATACGATTGGATCCTACATGACCCTGCTCTCTTTGGTGTCCTTGTCCCGGTGGTGCGTGTCCATGGGCACGATGGGCGACTCCGACATGTTGGCCTCCGGGCTCAATGTCAGAATTCTGAAGGCTTGGATAACTCCTGAACCCTAAACCCTGTAGACGCTCACACAGGCAGGTACCAGGTTTTTCAGGTTGATACGACGAAGCATCGCAGCAGTGGCAGCAGACAAGCAGAAGGAAAGCAGGTCAATACTGAATGATTCTGGCCTCTCCCATGGCAATGATGGTCTGGCATTCCTCGAGTCTGTCTCTGGACGCTCTCACGAGCGGACAATGCCAGTTCTTGGCTCGAAGCTTCATCTCTTGGTTTGAAGTATCTCACCACCACGAATGCGGCTGGATCATTCTTGCTTGATCATGTGTCGGGCCTTCCCTGATCTGGAACCACGAAAAGCCCGAGCCCAGGGTTGAGCGCACAAGCCGCAAACCCAGGCCCCCTGCCGGGACCTCCTCCCGCAGGAAGCCGCGCACCAGGAAGACCACGGGCTGGACGGAGACCGTCTTCAGCCTTCGGTTTCCGAGCTCTCGGCTCTTGGGGTTCTCTTGGGATGCGCGTTCCATCGGCGACCTTGCCTACAATCCGTGTCTGCGATTGCTCTGAGAGCAAGACTCGAATCCCCCCCTCTACTTGCAGTGGAGCGTCTCGTAGGTCGTGCCGGGAAGCGCTCGCACGTAGCCTGAGGCTCCGAGAACTCAACTTGGCCCTCGCTGCTCCCAAGAATGCCCAAGAAGGGAAAAGCTATGGGAAAGATGTGCTTTTTTACCCCCCTTTCTTTTGCTGCCCCCCAGCCCCCCCCCCATCTTCCCGGAAATCCAAGTGCAGAGCTAGGCGCCGACTCGCACTGGAGGCCAAAACCTCGGAAGCACCGGGGAAGGGCCGGAGGCCGGGTTGGGCTTCGGGGCTTCGGGGCTCTAAGGCTCCGAATGCTTCAGATGTCGAAGCCCAGTCGACGGCTGTTTGGCAACCGACATGAATGTGGCTGGAATACTTAGAAGAGAGGCTTTCATGGTACAGTGTATATTATATCATAAGGAGCCCTAAAGCATGACATAGGTCAATAAAGGTCAAGGAGCCATTGCCCGCCTTCGAAGAGGAGCACAAGCTGGGCATCCAGAACCTCTGGCTCACAGCTCTTTTTACAGTCATCTTCTTGACGTTTTGTTAGTCAGATGCGAGATTCAATTTGCTTGTGGGTGTCGGCACTGGCGTGTTATCTATTGCAACCCTAGTCCTCGCAGTGCGACCGCTCGGATTACTCCGACGACTATCAAAAACGTGGATCCATGAGGCAGACGATTCGAGCACACGAATCGTCTAGCTGAAGACCTCACACGCAGTTCCGACTCTTATTTGACCAGAATATCCAAATGCAGTCATCAACCCTAACCCCTAAACCCCTAAACCCTAAAAAAAAAACCTAAACCCTAAGCCCAATTGAGGACCTCCGTGCTGACGGCGGGGCTTCTGCGGTCGAGGCGAGTCGACGCCCGCCCGGCTCGAAGAGGCCGAAGGGCTGCTTCAGGTGGAAGTTCCCCCACTCGTTGGTGGCCTGAACGGATTTCTCCATGGCTTTAACAAGGACCCAGTTTTGGCAACAAGGCAACAAAAAAGAAGGGGCGGCCATGCGGAGCGAGAGCCGCCGCAATTATCTGAGGAGTGCGGATCCATTTTGCCGGGCCAGACTCCGAATCAAACTAAGCTTATTATAAAGGCTTTCTGGAAACGAATCCCTCAAGGAAGATGACAGGCAAACCGTTGTTGGTCCTTCGTGAAGTGAAGCAGATATTGCAGGTGCTTCCGGAAGGCTCCCCAGTCAGCATCGATGACCTGGGCGCACAGGCTCGGAAACTGTTCATTGCATCTTGGTCTCAGCGAAAACCTCACGCGAAGCTTGAACTTCACACCCGCGTCTTCCCGAACTGAATGACGCTTCGAGGAAGGTCACGTCTGGAGGGAGCTCGGAGAGAAACGGGTTCTCCTCGTCAGGCACAGCCGTGTCTCAGGGCGGAAGGACTTGTTGTGCTCGTGACTGTGTCTCCCAGTCTCCCAGTACACTCGCTTTTATCTCATTTCTTACTTAGCCGTCTTTAACCAATGGCACCGCTCCACGCATTCTGTCTTCAGCAGTGAGGGCAGTTTCTACCAGTAGCCGCAGCGCAGTTAAAGCTGCAGATTAGGCTCCAAGATCAATCAGCGAAACCCTCTGGAATATCAAAGAATCGAAGGCGACAAGCTCTTATCGGCGCTCCTCTCTGATGCCATTTAGCTGTGCTTCAAGGAACACTGGGCCATCCTGACGTGCACAGGCAACGATGGGATATTTAGGGCTGTAGGAGACTTTAGCAGCAGTGCTGTCGATCGTCTATGCATTGAGGCAGACCTCTGCTTGCACCATTCCATCTGTGCTTCTGTCCGCAAAAAAACCCTCCATGAATAGCAGGAAAGGCACCATTCCCGATCAAGGGCGCCACATGCAACCACAACTCCGTATCGCGCATATGTTAGATTTGTCGTGCAAAACCGTTGAATTGGGAGAAATATGCTAGAGGAATCTAAAGGTTTCGGGTTCAGGTCGGCTCTCCTGAAGTACTTGATACAGTATGTAAATAGCACATGACGCATCTAATCTTTGCTAATGTGTACCACACTGCGAGATTCTGGAGTCTCCCGGTCGCCAGCTGCCTCCTTCTCGCGCCAGAGGCACAGCACGTGCAAGCCCTGCGGGGATCAGAGGAATCTCTTGTAAACGAACCGAGGCCAGCAATTTGAAAGCTAATTTCTTTTTACCGCTCTAGACCTAGCTGACCACTCATGCACGTTATATAAGTTTTGATAGTAGTCGCTTTGCTTTTTCCTTACGACGCGTGCAGTGAAGGACCGCTGCCCCGACAATCGCATGAACGCAACCGTGTTGCCTTGAACTTTGTGGCTTTCGTACAGCTAGGACACAGACCCTGCTTGCACTGTCGAAACGTTGCCGCCTGAAGATAGCGAGGCTCATCCATGCGCTCGAACTGCTCTCTATCAGTGAGCCAGTCGGCATATCCTCAGCCGGAGAGGCAATCGAGTTTGAGGGCTTGGACTGCAAACGTTGTAGCTGCAGTCATATTTGGCCTTAGGCAATCACGATTCTCACCACTTTGCAACTTTCTTTGCACTCAGACCGCGCCGGGCATCTCTCGTCGCATGGGCTCACAGAGCTCGATGCTCTGAGCACCAGGGGCCACGTCAGCAGCGAAGCGAAGAAAGGCAAAGCAGCCATGGCTCAGGGGACACACCCCCCCCCCCCCCCCCCCCGCGGGGCCTGGAGTTCCTTTGATTTTTGTTGGGGGGTGCTTTGGTTCACGGCTTAGTAGGAATTGCTCAAGGCAATTACGTCGGCTGAGTTGTCCCTTCCAGAGGGACGGCCTGGAGTTTGGCCTGGGTCGGCGTAGATCGGATTGGCGGCGAGACGGGACATGTTGAGGTTGTCTAGTTCCAGGATAAAGGATGTCTAGTGAGTCTAGTTCCAGGGTATAACGAAGGTGCTAACGAACAAGCCTTCGAGAGGCAAGCTGCGGAGGCAGCCACCAACCCACAATAACAAGTTCCCTGACACCTCCGAACACATCAAATGTACGGTAAGCGAACCGATCAGCGTAGCCGAGCAACCCAGAAGCTACAGAATGGCTGTACGCTTTTGCGCACGAGGCCCGGGCAAAGACTTGGCGCAACCTGTCGCCCATCTCGGCTGCGCCTCTCCGCAACTCCTCCGTGGCCGTGCCAAGCCAGGAAGCTCGCTGGAGGCCCTTTTTTCGTTGTGGTCGAATAATTCTAAAAAGTAAATATTCTCCACACTGAGACTTGCACAGCTTCTACCACGCGTGCCTCCAGTTGCCGTTGACTCCCTCTGCGTGCCGAGGTATGGGTTTGGGGGGCTCCCGACGCAAGGCCCCAAGGCCCTCCCGAAGTAACCCTGCAGCACAACCGGAGGATGCGATCCTGCGCAAAGTGCGCCATGGGATTCGGAGCT
>CAJNJA010062363.1:38108-73583 GCA_905231915.1 Symbiodinium necroappetens
ATGCATGCATGCATGCATGCACGTGACAAGCGTTTATTTACGTGGGAACCAGCGGTTTTGCTCTGTTTCTTGTGAATGGCGGCATTGGGATGTCTCAGAGGGGTTTCTGGGAGAGTGAGTTTGAAAGCTGTTTGATGCAATCTTCTCATGTGAAAAAAAACCCAAGCCAGGGCTCAGGAGACGCTCCCACTGATCCTGGCACAGGCGATAGGAGGCGGTGGCAGGAAGTTCCCAGCCGAGCTTGAGAGGCCTTTAGGGCCTAAACTACCCAGAGGCTCCACAGTAGTTCCTTTTGAGTTCTAGGATCCCAACACTATCCCAACTATAGAAACCACAAATTACTTTTGGAGCCTATGGGTAAACGCCATGTTAATGATCGAAGCACCAACCCGGGCAAACATCAGCAGTACAGGTTTTAACATGGGAAACTAAGCCCAACAAAACACCCGAAGCCTTAACCAAAAGCTTTCACCACGAATTCCAAACCCAGCAAGGCAGCTCAGCAGCAGTGAATGCATGCGCGCACATACCAGTAACTGCCAAGTACATGCATTCAACATCATCTGAAAGCAGGTCGCCGATATCTGTAAGCAATATACATTTCTGGTGTCAAGCTGCACAGAGTGTGCCAGCGTAAGCCTGTGGACCTCAGCCGCTTTCTTGTCCTCCTCGAGGTTCGCCGACGGTTCCGCCGAAGGCCCAGCGCAGTACCCAGCAGCGCGGCAGCACGCACGGGCGCGGTGCAAAGGGCGTAACCTTGGTAGTGGAATCTCGGCAGAGCCGGTCCGACATGTCCGATCGGAGTCTCTGTCAGCTAGATCGGCAATCTTGGAGCTGCCCAGCAGCTGCAAGGCCAGATGACCTGTCCGCGACTCATCCAGGAAGGATCCATCTTTGGGCATACAACTCTATGGCTCTGGAAAGCTCTATGGAGACGTGTCCAGAACAGTCATGAGGCATGGAAGGTCTTTGTACCCAAGAAGCTCAAGAGTCGGAAATGCTGCACAAGGGTATGTCTGGTCTCGATTCGCTCCATCCGAGCGTACGCGAGAGCGAAGGCTGCCTTCCTGAAAAATTCCCTTTTCCCACCCTTTTTCGGCCTCGTTGGCGACCTTCCAAGTGTTTCGGAGGATGCCCGGGCGGACCGGGGCAGCTGAGGAGGGATGGCCGACGACGGCCGTGGTGGGTGCAGCCTTGCTGGATGAACGGATTTGAACATTCCAAAGCCCCAAAGCTAGATCTCTAATGTAGTGAAGCTGCGACTCCAGCAGCCTGCAACATGATCAACCTTTCCCTCCCCGGCTGATCCTGTCTGGGAGTTCCGGCCAACTTGACGGACTGCGATATCGCATATTGTCATCCACTCATAATCTTCAAACCCCCTGTGGCAACACGAACTCCATAACATCAAGTGCCAGACTTTAATGTTACCTCGCGATTAATAAAGGCCCCCTCAATAGAGCGAAACCCGGCCCTGCACAGAATAATAAAGATGATCTAGACCCCTCAATAGTGCTAAAATCCCGTCCGGCCTTTACTATTTCGAGGAACTGTACTTCTGCTGTACTACTGTACTACTACTGTACTACTGTACTACTAATGTACTACTACTGTACTATTACTGTACTACTGCACTACTATTGTACTGTACTACTGTACTACTGTACTACTATTGTACTTCTACTGTAGTATTACTGTACTACTGTACTACTATTGTACTCCTACTGTACTACTACTGTACTACTGTACTACAAGTTCGACCCCCCCTCCAAACAAGTCCGCAACTTCAGAAAAAAAGACACCAACACTATTCCGGATTCCAGGTTGTTTGGGGGGGTAATTAATCAGGAGGTCGCATTAACGGTCTAGTCCGAAATCTGCAGCACTATGCAGCACCCAAAACCTGGAACTACCACGGGAAGTACCTCAAACCCGATGAACCGTCGACCCTCGATTTGAAGTTTAATGGCTTCCCAAGCTGCACGCGGCGGAGCAGCTGGCAGCATTCTCCGAAAGTCCAAGCGGGCGGCGCACTGTGGGTGGAGCGATTGCAGCAAATCCAAATGGCTGCAGCACGCAGAAAGCCAGCACACAGTGGCCCTTTAAATCCATCAGTTCCACCGTCGTGGTCCATTGTGCGGTAGTTTGGCCTAGGAATCGCGCCCGGCTGGGCTTGGGATTGGTGTCTCCCGTGACCAACACATCTTCTGATGTCAAAGTCAGACATGGAATGCTTTAACAACTGGTCCCATCGTTACTTGAAAGGCTCTCTAAGCCTTCGTCACTCTTTCCAGGGCTCCTGCTGCTGCCGCACCTCGGGGCTGCCCCGCCTCTCCTGGGTGCGCTTGTCAAAGTGGGCTTTGCTTCAGGGGGAGCCGGAGCCAGAGCGAGCGAGGCAAAAGGAGTGCGACAGGGACCGGGGCTTGCGTGTTCGACTTGCGCGAAGACTACCTCACACACACACACACCAAAAAAAAAAAACAAACACACATGCGTGCCAATCTATAAAAATACATACATACGTACATACACACATACACACATACATACATACATACATACATACATACATACATATGCAATACAGATGGCATGTTCTTCATCGAGCGGGCGTGTCAGGACGGCGGTTTTTGAGGCCGATAGATGTTGATCCCGAAGATCGCCCATCCCGAAGATCGCCAGTGCTTTTTTCAAGCTCCGCAAAGTCGTCAGAACTCGAGCGCAAGAAGAGCCGAGTCAGCCATCTCTTTGAGGAGGCCGGGCACAGAACCCCAGTCGGTGCCTTCCACCTGACGTCAAGGCTCTTAAACCCTTAACCCTAAACTTTGTGCACAGAAAGTGTTTCGTTCGCTCTGGCTACGGCTGTCTACACTGCGAGCCCAGCTGCAGCCAGCAGCATCGCGCTGTAGCCGATGGCATCAGCTTGGAGACCCGCAGCGGGGAGTTGCTGCAAAATGGCCAGGGCTTGCTGCCAGGCTCCAGCATTCCCGCAAGCCACCAGAGCTGAATTGTACCTGAGCTGAGGACATGCAGAGGAGTACGGCTCGTTCAGCCGAAACGGCATTGCACACGTGCTTCGGGCTGCAGGGCGAGGCCGACAGGCGCGGCTCTGAAAGCGCATGCCTGAGTACACATTCACCCTGGGCTCCCACCCGAATTTGAGAGCAAAGAAGGCCTGTGCCTGCGAGAGCAGCGACAAGACCTCCTCCCACAAGGCAGCAGCGGCACAGGCCGCCATGGCGGCCAAGAGGCCCGGGGAGGAGGCCGGGACGCCGAACAGAGTCCTGAGGTAGAAAGAGTCTACTGCAGTCCATTATGTAATGGACTGCAGTGGGCTCTAGATTTGTGACAGGCTTGTTTTCCAGATTTGTTAAGTAATGCGATCTCAGGTTTCTGCAGGTTCAGTTGACTGCCTTTGGGTTTTGAACTTGGGCTGCGCGTATGCAGCGACATCCAACTGCCACACATTATTAACAAAAAGCCAACCTGTAAATCAAGATGATTCCCGACAGGCATCATTTGCCTCAACAACGAGAGCGTCAGCATCCAGTCTCCTGCCTGGCAGCAAGCTGCAAGGGAGGCATTGCAACTGATGCTGTCCGGCTGCACGTCGCAAATCCTCTCAGGGGCCAAAGATACCAGGCGCTTGCCAGAGAGAGGAGCTTTGGCCCTGTGTAGGTTAAGCTCGAGACTCGAAACGTCTCAAAATAACGTCGGCCGAAGTCCTACGGTACAAGCCCGACTCTGCATTTCGCCACCAAGGATCGCCAAATGTCTAGCCAGATCCAAAGCCTCACGCCACTTGGTCACGCTGCCACAGGCACTGATGGCGGAGTTGACAGATGTTACGTCCAGTCGCAGGCATCTCCTCATGTTGTCTGCAAAAACGCCGGTTGAGAAAACAACCTGCAACCCTCTTCTGACAAGCTGTGTAAACCGAAGACATCAAGAGCCAGAGAGAGAGAGAGAGAGAGAGAGAGAGAGAGAGAGAGAGTGTGATAGAAGGAAACACCCACCCGGTACCTCCCCAAAAGATCCCGCAGCAGCACTGCTTGAAGCCACTGCCCACCACGCTCCGATGCAGAAATACCGTTGCTACAGCTCACGATGTCCAATTCTATGTTCTCAGTGGCCATGCCTGTCAACATGTCGATGGCACCTTGCCAGCGACTGATTCTGCCTTGCGCCTGAATCACAGCAGTGTGTGCGATGGCATCGTGCTGCAAGACGTTGGCTTGAAAAAGTTGGAAAAAGTGAAGTGCAAGCTTCCAGAGCGCAGCCTCTGCGCAGGCACTGAGTACCGTGTTTAGCGTGATCACTTCGGGGGGAATGTGGACTGTCGCAAGTTCGGAAAAAAGTGCAACGCCCACCTGCCAGCACCAAGCTTTCGAGCAGGCACTCATGGCACTGTTGTAGCTGATGAGGTCTGCTAACCGGGCATGCTGCAAATCGGAAAGAATGCAAAGGGCTGGCTGCCAGATGGCAGCCCTCTCACAAGCGCTGATGGCCGCATTGCTGGCAGGCACGTGCACATCCAATTTTAGGCTGTCCAGCAGGCAAAGCGCCATTTCCCAATGCTCACACTGTCCACAGGCGCTTACGGCAGTCGCATGAAGGATGGGGAGGTTGGACAGATCAAGGCCCCTGACGCCAGCTTTCGTCTTGAACAACGCAAGCAGAGAAAGTGCCGCTTCCCACTGCACCCCCGCAGCGCATGCGGACATGGCCGCCGCGAAGCTGACAGCATCATCACGTTGCTTGGCGCAGAGCGCCACGAAGAGGACGAGAGTCTGCTGCCAACTTGAGCCCCGCTCGTACGAAGACATGGCCGCGTTCCAGCTGGCGGTAGCACATTGCATCGTCTCTTGCACTGCCCAGAAGTGCTGCACTGCCGCTTGCCATGCAGATGCCTTTGAGCGAATGGATAAGGCCGTGGTGAGAGCCGGAGCATCAACGAAAACTCCATGCCACTGCTGCGCCAGAAACAGGAGACCTCCCTGCCAACCCCGGCTGTCGATGGAGTTCACAGCTGCATTCACCGAAATCCCCGAAACTCGAAGGTGCTTCGTCATCGCCTGCTCCAAACACAGCAAAGGCCTGCGCCACTCCCTCGGCGGTACACACGCTGCCACGGCAGTGCAGCTGACTTGGTTCAGACGCAAACCTTGAAGGAAGGACTGTCCAAACACGACCAGGGCCTTAACCCACTGAGTGCCGCTGGAAGCAGAGACCAGCTGATTCAGACAGATCACATTCTTCCGTAGAGACGCTTTTTCCAACTGGGACAAGAGCAGGGATGCTTGTCGCCACTCTGCTGCACGGCCGATGCATCGCAAGGCCGCCCCATAGCTGAGGATGCTCCTCTCCAGGCTCAGGATTGGGAAGCCTGCGAGAAAGGTCAATGCTTGGTTCCACTCACGCTTGGCCCCCAGGACGGAATTCAAAGTAATGGTGTCTGGCTGTAGTCGATGCTTCTGAAGCCGATGGAAAAGCACCAGTGCACTTGACCAGCTAGCTGCGTGCACGCACGAGCTTATTGCAACATTGCAGTCGTATGCTGTAAGTCGCTCAAAGCGCTGATAAAGCAGCGATTGTTGCCAAGCAGGGTCTGTCTGTCCGGCGGACTTCTGTGTGAGCGACGCGCTGGCCGTTGCATGTGCAACCATTCGGCCCCGTGGAATTCCATGTGCTCTGACGCTGCCACCACTGCAACCACCTCCTCACCGCGCAGTCTGGCCTGTCGAAGCATTCACGCCGCAAGACTGCGACTTGAGCAGGCCAAGCCTCCGCCACACTCTTTCTTTCTACATGTTACAGCGGCTGGCGGTGGGTCATCAACCAGCTCGGCAAGCTTGCACCAACAAGCCCACGGCTGCAGGAAACCCTCGAAAAGCGGACTGCAACTGTGCTGCAGCACTTTCAATCTGTGGGGCATCACATGGTGGAGGGTGTTGCCGTCTGTTCCATCTTGGCTTCCCACCACGCCATCACCTGGAACGCCCAGGAGCAGTGTCAGCCTTAGTCAGTCATTCTGAACTCAGAATCCGTGAGCGCCGAATGTTCGTAGGCAGGAGCACACACAGAGTCCAGTAAACTGCTTGACTTGCACAAACTGCCGTGCCCCATGCTGCTGCGAGGATCACGCTGATTGTCAGCAAATTTCAGAGTCGCTCAGAAGTTTTGCAATCTGAGACGGGCTCTACAAGACTGCATGAGGGCTGGACTCGGAGCCATGGAACGCGTCCCGGCCCCTGTCAAGTTCACAACTGATTCAAGTCTCAACGTCACCTAACCCAAAGGCCAGTGCTTCATGCAGTTGCGGGTTTCTCCGTTCCTCCTACCCTGCTGAATTTACGGTACCTGGGCATGGCAACGAAACGCTGCACGAAATCTCAGCACACAGGGCACAGCGAACGAAAGCAGGGACACAGGCATGGCGTCTCAGCTGGATCTTACTGAGGCGAGTCGAGCAGCTTCTTCCCGTCTGACAAAGCATGAGAAGCGGCTCGAAGGACCTCCCCCCCCCCCGCTTCTCAAAAAACTCGAAACCGCCTGTAGCCGTCGAACTGGTAGCGGAACAGGGACTTGCACTGCCCCGAGGCTGACAGACCTCGAGCTTCGACTAGGCTTCGACTCCCAGGTTTGCTTAACCGGAACAGGGTTTTGGGGGGTGTTCCAAAATTTCATTATGGTATAATATAGCCCAAAACTCTATTCTAAGTATAAAGGCCCCTACATTACCCGGTTCAGTCGGGCCCCGATGGCTGTCCTGCTCTGCGCTCAGTGCTAGAATGCCACGGCTGCTGGTCGCTAGACGAGTTTGGCACCAGGCCGCGCAACATGTCCGTGGAAGCTCATCGACAAAACATGGGCCTTCTTCAGCTAAGTTATAGGCAAAGAAGGAATCTGTTGCATGCTTTGTTGCACTTCCAGAAGATCCAACAACAATGCTCCTATTGAGGACTGCACAGGTCTCTGCCAAAAGCAGCCAGCTTGCACCCGGCGTCTTCTCCACCCCTTGCCTACAGAATGAATCAACCTGCAATGCATCCACCAAACGCAGCACGCCCTATGGATGCAGGAGGTTGGGTGTCGCACGCTCTGAAATGAGCTGCACCTGCATGCTATATAGCTGAACAGTCCCCTAACGGCGCGAAGAGCACAGCCCGCAAAACTGCACATCATCACTGACTTGCCAACGACATATATTCACATAGCTTGGTAGTTTCGTGGCCCTAGAGCCGACGGAAAGTCGCACCTTGGCCAGGAAGGAGAAGTCTGTAGCAATCGCATCATGCAGCAGTTGCGGCTGCGACGCATCTGCCCAGGACACGGCACAGGACTCAAGCTCCGACACGACCAAGAAACCCAGGCCCAGGCCTGATCCCAGCTCCTCCTCGTAAGCCTCGGCTGCAAGGCACCGGGAGATCCGATGAGCTTTCGAAAGAGGGGCCAAGCTGCCACGAAAGGAGGCCCAAAACGCACCAGGACGGACTGACGTTCAGAGGCGCCCACAGGAATCAAGTCCGTCTGCACACACTGCTGCGCGGCCTGGGCCGCAACCAGGGATTCATTACTGCATGCCTTCCCAAATATCTCTAAGGCATCATCCAAACAGGGTCAGGTTCGCACGTGGCTTGGAGCACGCATAAGAAGTGTAACCAGTTATTTGCAGACAACATGCATGTCTTGTTTGGTGGGCTGCCTCGAAGGGCGAGTTGAGCAATGCAGGGCTGCCCACGATCTCCCATGCCTGGCCCAGCACAAAAGACAACCTTTTCGACACCGTAGAGCGACAGCAGCAGAATCCTGTTGCACACACGGCTCATGTTCAATTTTGCGTCGGGGCTGTCACAAGCCCTGGACCCGAGGCGCACCATGCGCCGGATCAAGTTTGAACGCGGCTCGTCTCCCGGAACGAAGCGCCCACAGCCTCAGCCAGAGAATTTCCAGACACAATCGGCGTGTAGAAGTGGGTGACTTTCGAAGGCGAACCTTGCAGCGTGACCCAGGACGAGTCTTTGTGTCTTTGTGCTCACGTCCTGCACAAGGGCGGGTCAAGATCGGGCGACCTCATTGAAAAGGCCTCTGCAGCAAACTTTGAGGCTTTGCCTACCAAGCAGAGATATGCCCATGCAGCTGGCACGATGAATAGGAGTTCCTGCAGGCTAGGAAGCATGGTGCCGCCCGCCTCGCGAAGGCTTGAAACAATCCGCGTGGTGAGTCCAAGCTTATGGCAGTCTTGTCTTGCACTTCTGACAGCTACCATAAGTTCATGGTACCTCGGCACGATCTGCAAGCTCCCTGGTTCGCATTCACAGCTCCAGGAGAACTTGCATGAAATTAAACGACATGCTTGAAACGACAAAGCCCTCGAGACGCAGCTCTGATTTGAGAAAACCGCGAATTCACTCACACTCTCCACAGTGAGCTCCGTGTCAGCTCTCAAGCCTCCTCCGCCCTGGGTACCTCTTTCGGCTCCGACTTAGGCAGCAGGTTCTCCCAAATCGGCTTCTGCACCTCCCAGATGCTCTTGGCACATTTCTGGAAGGTCGCCTTCTCGGAGTCCGTCAAGGGCAGCACCGCCACGCGCTGCACGCCGTGGCTGGAGAGGCTACAAGGGAGGCTCAGGAAGACATCGCCCTCCACGTCATAGAGGCCACGCACACAAGTTGAAACCGGGATGATCGTGCGGGTGTCGTTCAGCACGGCCTTGCAGATGTAGGCGGTCGACATACCGATGGCCCAATTGGTGTAGCCCTTCAGGCTGATGATGTCATAAGCAGAGTTCACCACTGACTTGTGGATTTTCTTCAAGGTGTCGTTTGGCTCCTCGCCAGGCTCCAAGAGAGGGAGGGCGCCCACGCGGACCGAGGACCAAACAGGGATAGAGGAGTCCCCATGCTCACCAATGATGTATCCGTGGACGTTCTTGGGATCCAAGTCCATGGACTGGGCAATCAGCGTCTGGAATCGGGAGGTATCTAAGCAGGTGCCTGCACCGAAGACTTTGCCCTGTGGGAAGTCGGGACCGGCCAGTTTTGCAGCGATTGCCGTCATGATGTCGCAGGGGTTGCTGACAATGAGGATGGTTGCATTCGGAGAGTACTTGAGGACTTCTGGCATGATCTTCTTCAGAATGTTCGCATTGCGATCAACCAGGCTGAGCCGCGATTCGCCTGGCTGCTGAGCGACGCCTGCCGTGATAACCACCATGTCTGAGTTCTCGCTCACGTCATAGGTATCTGAGGCGAGAATCGTGGTGTGCTGGTGAAAGGCGCTTCCTTGCTGAAAGTCCTTGGCCTCTCCCTCCAGCTTCTTGGCAGAGATATCAATCAATGCCAGCGTCCCACAAATGTCCTGATTGAGGATAGCACAGACGCAGCCCAGACCGACCTGACCCATACCGACTATGGTGACCTTTTTGCTGCTGTGGTTGCCCAAAGGCGTGTCTTTGGCTGGCTTTTGAGGTAGAGATGCATCGTAGGGGATGGTGTTCACCGTCTTTGCCACACGGAAATCCACGAAATGCTCGCGAAACTGGGTGTCGGGCTCCACGAGATTCGGCATACCGGCACAAGGTGGGTTTGCTGACGGTTACTATCACCGTCTCCTGGGCGGCTCCTGTGCTGCAAACGCTTGAGCCGGAACGACAAGCAGGTCTCCGGCCTGTTCTATCTCAAAGCGGCTACAGCATCTTATGCCATATGCTACCGCTGCCAGTCACAGGTGCTTGGGAGAAATTGGACAGGTTCCTGCGCTCGGCGGATCAAGGCTTGCACGCAGTCGCCATAAAAGTCTGAGCCCGCATCTGCCGTTGCAGGCTCTTCGTGGCTCCTCCAAGTCGCCATGAAGATGCTCATGCTGCTGCATGAAAAAGCGCATCCGGAAGCTTCGATGGCACCTGCTCGGAGAAGGCCCGAAAACCTCAGCCAGCGGTTCTCTCAACGAGTGGCTCCAGGTCTGAGCCTGGAACTTCAACTCGCAGCTGTCCAATGACCAATGGTTTTCATATCACTTCCAAGCCAACACGTCTCAGTGCCATCAAGACTCCGTTCTCTTGCTTGTTGCCTCCGACGATAATTTCCTGAGTGCGTGGATCCCATCATGTTGAGCCCCAAACACCCGAGCTTTGTGTGGCCGGGGGGCTAGATGGCTGGCCACGCCATTCGTCAGGGCGAGGAGTGGGGGCTCCTGGAGGGATCAAAACTTCTCAGAGCAGCTTCGCCTGTCGGGGTCCCCTCTTGTGACTCAGCGCTGCGCACCAAAAGGTCTTAGTGCAAAAAGCAAAAAAACCAGGCAATGCAGAAAGCGACCCGGGAAGGAAGGACCACCCCACGGACTGCCCTTCCCGTTGATTTTACCTGTCAGTTCTCAACCTGCTCGGGCTATCTGGATCGAGAAGAGAACTGGTGCTCAGGAGGTGAAGGGCACATATAGCATGAAAACCAAAACTAAATTTGGGTGTTGTGAGCATGCGACGGCTTTCATGCTTTCCATGTCACGACAGCCTGCAATGGTCACTCGGAGAGCACGAAGACTCCATTGATAAAGTTAATCGGAGAAGCAACATGCAGATCCACAGCCACGAACCAAAGCTCAAGAGGCTTCACAGATGTAAACGAAGTCCTCACATCAAGAAAGCAAGACTACCGTGCTCGCTGACTCAGCTCCTTCAGAAACTCGCCGTCCACGACTGCAACCTGTGCTGTTCATGGAACTGAAGCGGAAATAAAGCCTTTCCGGTGCACAATCATGCGGATGTGTACATTCAGAACTCCGAAGAACAGCATCACGATTCGACAAGGTGGACCCAACTACGTGCCACGATGTGCATATGTCCGTGTCCTAGACACACGGCTCCAAGCTCCCCACCGGCATCGGCCAGCCACGTACTCCGTAGCCTGTTCGGCAACAAGTCAGGATTCGGAAATGATGCAGATTGGATCCACTGATGACCAGTTTCAGGCTCTTTGATCGGGCCTTCTGGCAGCTGGAAGAGCCCAGCGGCACTGGGCACCTCAGGGAGATGCCGATCTTGAGCCTGCTTTAAGGGTTCTCGAAAGTGCACCATAGCATAACTGCAGAACATTAGTGTGACTGCAACATACGATTAGGGGGGACAGTCTGATCGTACTTCTGCTGTTGGGCGCAAATCGTTGTGGGGTCGTAATGTGCGATTACTGCTGACCCCGGGAGTGTACCACCCCAAAGAGTCCTTTTCCACTGGTAATGATCAGATATCAACATGCTACATCGTCGCAAGAGTGCTTCATCACACTTGCAGCTCTGTACAACATGGCTCCGAAGAAACGATGATTGGCACTCTCTGTCTCTGTGTGCCATGATGCTATGGGACGAGTTCAGGCTCTAGACATATCTGCAAAGGTCTCCCGGATACGCGGCCGTCTCCCCAAGCAAGAGACGCATTCGATTCGCGGCCTCCGGAATGTTGCGGATGCGCACAAGTGCGTTGCAGTCTTCTTCTGGATGGGGGTCTGCGCTCCGGATTCTCGAAATTGCCCAGGCAAGCGCAGACGAATGGCCAGCTGCAGGCTTCGCGAAGATCTCCAGGCAGCTTCGTTCCAGGCCGCACAAAACCAAACAGGACCTCCGGTGTTGCCAAATGTCATCTTTGCACTGGGAGCATGTGGTAGAGGCAGCTCAATGATAGTGATCGCAGTAGGCAGTGGCTGTCGGCCAACTCCAGCACTCCAGAACGTGCAGACAGATTCGGTTGCAGCAAGGCCGATCTAGCCACAGGTAAAGTCCAGGCGCCAATGATATCTATATTCATGCGCGCCCCGCTTTCACTGGCCTGGCGGCTGGGCGTCGCAGACCCAGCGCACCGCCCTGGCGGCACCGAGCCTTGGGGTCGTGGCTTGGCTTTTGGCTCTGGGTTTGGGAGACCTCTGCTGCATTTGGAGCACGAGGGAAGGTGAGAGAGCGAGAAAGGGAGCTGAAATCCTTCCTCGCTGCGGCCGAAGAACAAGTCCACCACAGCGTACAGCTCTTCGTCCACGGGAATCGACCGAGGTCCGGCACAGACGGCTGTACCTGAGGATGGATCTCTAGTAGAAGCACCTTCAGTTATTCGCGTGGTTTGCCTGTGCATCTGCTTCGGAACAGCACCCTTCAGACCCAACCTTCTACCATCTCGACCTCGACTCGTCGACTCAGCCCTCACTAGCCCGGCAGCCATTCCGGAAGACGATGAGCTCGCCCTCCCTCGCCGTGACCAGAACGCCGATGATGTCACCTCTACAGCTCTGCAGGGGTGGAGGCCGTCTCCAAAGCAAGGAAGGGCTGGACCGGGCGGAGGTGAAGTTGAAAAAGGACCTTACAAGGGACCCTAATTCAGAGAACTACCCATATCGATACCAAACGACTATCATCTGCAACTTGCAGCCCGAGAGCACCCACCCTTCAATGCAAATCCTCTGCGTCTTCACGTCCCTCAGGACTCAGGACTACTGTATACAGTCACAACACATACTTGTGCCTGCACAAGCAAGACTCCCGATACAACAGCCATGGTAACTTTGAGCGCGCATGAGCATGACGATGCGCACCCGGACATGTTCAGGCACCACCCCTCTCGACAGTAGGCCCTACTGTACAGCTCGGAGCCCTGACTTGAACCCTCCACCAAGCCCAAACCTGCCTTCCACTAGGGATCGCGGATCCCAGCCCACCTGCGTGAGGCTGGCGCCTGAGAGCACAATCCAACGTACATCGGTGCAGACGAAGCGCTTTTTGGCAGGCAGCCATCCCTTTGAGAGAGTGATCCCTGACTGGTGATCGAGATGAGCTGCACACTGTTTCTGCGGGTTTCCAGGGTTACAAGACCCAACAAACGCTTCATCTCGGCCGAGCACTCTTGCAGTCCCACATCTGCCCGTCGTAGCCCACACTCCACCTGCATTCGCTGACTGCAAAGGCTTCTGCAAATCTCCGCACTGTGCTCAACCCGAACTTTGCGAGTGTGCAAATCGGTTGTCTTCATGGTTGCTCTGAACTGAGACTTGATGCTCAGCCGACTGCAGAGCATCCAGATGACGCTACACAGGTTCGGAAAATGTGCTCCGAGCCGAATGCTTCAGTCTGTACTAGGGCTGCAAGAGCGGGTCGTCAACACTAGTGCTGCAGTGCTGAATGTTTTCATGTTGATGCCAAGGCGATGCTGACAAGAAAAAGTTGATTCGATGTGATTTGTCTAAACAAAAAAGCCAAGCAGATTAACAAACGTCTGCAAGGGGCGTGTCAGCGATGTGCTCCGCCGTCTGCGGCACGGTGGCAACGTCATCCGGTGCTGTGGTTGTGACGCCCACAGTGAGGCCGTCGGGGCTTTCACCCGGCCTCACCTCTTCCAAAGCGACCTGCTCTCACACGGCAGGTGATTTGGCCGTTTGGCCTGCCCCGTCCACGTTTCTTGCAGTTACAGGCTTCGAGCGCAATGAGCAATGCGAGCAACATATTTCCGAGTAGAAGCAAGGATTGAGCCTACCCTGGCTCAGCATGAACCAAGTTCGACATATTCCGATACCACGAATACAGTATATTCAATACTCCTCTCCCATTCAGCCTGCCTCGAAGTACGCCCCGGCACGGCCGTGCGCCAGTGGTCTCGTCCCGATCAGGACGCCATGCATCCTGGCCATGAGGCGCACGCAAGCGGAGCCTACAGCGGAACCCGGAAATGCTGCTTTGCTTGCCATGGCCTCCGGCCTAAGGGGCCCCTAGGGCCGTCACTTCCCTGGGGTCAAAGTACCCTGGTGCTGAGAGAGCGGCTCTTCACCGGTGTCGTCCAAATGCCGGGCCTGCAGGCCGTCCTGAGACGAAGTTCATGGAGGGGGGCTCTGCTAACAAGAGCCATATGCATGTTTCCTTTTATGGTTAAATCATGTGTGTGTACTATTTATATTTATATTTAAATTCATATTTATAGTCATATATATATATATTATACATATATATATATACATATATATATGCACACATATTAATTAACTAAAGCAATAAATAGATAGTTAGTTAGATAGATAGTGATAGACATGATACCCAGGTAAATAACATCAGTCTAGGACAGAAGAGACTCGAATCCTCCCATGAAGAACTCTGAGATGTTGCTGGCAGGATACTCATAAGCATGATCACTAGTATGGCTGGCCAGACACTCGCAGGGATCCGACAACAATCACCGACACTCACGACCTTTCTCCCCGCCTCGGAAATACAGAGTTGAACTCCAGATCCTCAGAGCACCACGTGCTTGTGAGCAACGCAAGCATGCATCTAACCTGGCCTACCGTTTTCACGAATCGCAACTGCTCGTCTACTCAACATAAATGCAACATGCACTTCATGCACCGCGAGCGCAGCACCCCCGTCCGACTCCAACAGACAGGCCGCGGCCATGAGCTGCAGAGATGCTACAAGCAGCAGTCATGGGCGGTCCTGCTTTGCGTAGGCCCTCCGGCACATCCGGCTGCTTGCGAGGGGGCGGCTGCGGACGGGGGCGAGGCGGCAAAGGACTGGCAAGACAGGCACTCGAAGTTGTCAGGCAAGGTAAACCAAGTAAACCGTAGAGGTTCGAGTGGGCATGAGCTAAGCAGATCCAAGCCGGCAGCATGTCTAGCTCCCGCTCTGCCTCTTCTGCTCCGGAGGCAGCTGCAGCCAATTTCCGCCAAACGCTGTCTGCCATTGTGCTTCAGCTGCCGCAGCAGCTGAGGTCCCGTCCGAAAGCAGTCCTGACATGAAACTCCAGTGAGCGGCTTCATACACGCAGGAGGGACTTTGTGCCTCTCTCGGGCAGTCCTGAGCCCGAAAACTTCTCTTCCTCGATGCTGCGCAAGCATGCCTTCGGACAGCACTTTACTGGTTCTCAAGCAAATCGACCAGCAGCTGAGTTCCACAATGCGCGTACTGCTTGCAACCGATTCCGACTACGAGCATGAACGAAGGCAGCCTCCGTCGCGCCGCGGCCAGGCATGAGCGCCGCCAGTGCAGCAAGCAACCCAGGGGGTGCCCTGCTGGCTGCCTCCATCACCTGTGAACGACTAGGAACGCAGGGGCTGTCACTTGCTAGCCTGCTGCACGACAGCGCGCAGCAGTCTCAGCTGTTCGTAGCACCCCATCTTGCAAACGAGACGATTCCAATGAAACACCATCCAAGACATTCATCGGGCGACAAACTGCCAGCGATGCTCATCAGGGCTGCTCAACCGTGGCCGGGCCAGCCGGTGCCTCAACTTCCACTGAGATCGAAACTCTCCCACGCTGAACGTGTGGATGCATGAACGAATAATGATGGAAGGAAGCCAGGAAGGAAGGAAGGAAGGAAGGAAGGAAGGAAGGAAGGAAGGAAGGAAGGAGGGGAGGGAGGAAGCAAGGAAGGAAGGAAATACACGAATACATGAAATGAATGAAACGCAATGGAATGGAATGGGATGGAGGAAGGAATGGGTTGAGATTTTATGAGTTTATAGACAGACATGAAATGCATTGGGGCAGCAGAAAAAAACCTGGAAAGCACGGCAGGCGAGTGGACAAAGTGAGGTATGAAGCGCGACACGAGACAGCCCCTTTTCTTTGCCGGAGATGATTGCGATCGTTGTGCTGGGCTCCTGTCAACCAAGCAACGAATCAAGAAGCAAATTGGACAACTGGTTCAAACCGTGAGATTAGCCCAGGTGGTCTGTTGTGCAGGTCTTCTTGGCCAAGCAACAATGCAAGAGCCACGTCGTGCCAGGCATTGATGCGCCCGTCTTTGCGCACGACGGGAGAAGCACCTTCCCCAAAAACATGGACACGGCTGGTCTGTATCCCAGAGGTGCGTGCGTGATGGTGGGCTTCAGGTTTCAAGGGTCTTAGGCAACGAACTAGAGGCACTACCTCAGTCCCTGCCCTAGTGACGTAGTGGCCTCGGACCATCTGGACTTCGCAGCCCGGCATATCGCAGATAGCGCATCGAGGGGTTGGTGACTTCACCTTGGAGGCATTAAGTGCGGCGGTGCGGAGTGCGATAGAAGGCGGACAAACCTGACTCCTGCAGGAGGCGTGTACATTTTCGTGCCTCCCTGCATTGCCTTGACAGCCCCATGTCTAGTCACTACAGTAGTCATTAGTTTATGTCACCCGTCTAGTCTAGTAAAATATCTCTCCAGGGCGGATGACCGAACAGCAGGAGAATTGATAAGAGCTCCGCGCTGAAGTCATAAAGTAATGATCTGCTCTCGCGGTTATAAGTCTATAGGTAGACCCTCTTTGTCCAGGGCAAGGTGCTGGTGTGGGGACTGGCGGCTCCGAAGCCTCCTCCGCCGTCCGGGCAGCTGCAGAACGCAGCACCGCCGACGCCACCTGCGCTGTCCAAAAGAGCTCTCTCTTTTTTGGGGCGCCCACCGGGGAAAAGCCATGCGCCATGCTGAGGCCTCCCGGAAACGGGACTCGGACACTTCCACCTCAGAGCAGTGCGGGATTGAGTCGCCAGAGCTTTTTTGTCGGGAGGCGATGGGTTCTGGCCACTGTCAGAGTGCAGGCTGAGGGGCTGCCTGGTCTTGCGCGGCTCCTCGGGAGTGCACATGTGATGCAAACGACGGCGAAGCCTGAAGCCTTCGTGAACCTTTCGGCTACGACCGTTTTGGCAAAACGCAAATTTGAGTTTCCTTTGCTCTGCCGAGCTCGTATCCAAATTATTCAGCCAGGTGTCGGCTGCTGGCAAGCACGGCGTTGATCTTTCCCAACGTGTCCGATGAATCGTCGCAGCAGGGCTCTTCGCACCCAACCAGAAGCTCCATCACACCCAGGGGGTATCGCCTGCGTCACATGAAATGCCAGCCCCTCTCTATGGCATTATCCTTATTTAAATATGCACAGCTTGACTTGACCGATCTGCTGGTCAAGTGGCAACTCGTCGCAGAGTCTCTGGCACAGTTCCAGGTGCTTGGCGCCATAGCGGCGGATCAGGGCGTCAGCCAGCAGGCATCGACCAGCCTTCGATCAGTGCTTCCGCCAAACCTTTACTGCGTCCTATATATGGTGGCCTATAGTGAAAACCAAAAAGAGCTCGCGGAAGCCGACGCCGGACAGCCGGACCATTGAAGAACGCTACAGTAGCGCTGGCTGCCATGGCGCTCGCAGTGGCGGCGGCCGCAGCCACTCGGCAGGGCGGCGGTGCAGCGCGAGGGCCAAGGCTGCCTCCGAATTTTTGTTGACGTGCCGGTGCTAACAAAGATCCAAAAGAACGCGTTACATGGACCGCGGCCGAAGGGTTCATGCGGCTCATGAAAGTATCCACCAAAAGCTTACATGAGTCGACCTTGAGCAGCTCGCCGAAGCCAGCGTTGCGCTCACCTGGAAGCCACTCTCACAGGGCCGCAGGATTCGACTGCGCCTTCAAAGGTGGCTTCCACAATTTTGTGAGCAGCTGAGTCCATGCGACCCAGGCGCAGGTTGGAAGAAGCTTCATCACGTACTGGAGGAGCTCCTGCACCAGCGAGTCCTCAAAAAGCGCCAGCTGGGCTGTTGGGCACAAGGACTTGGAGATTCTATGGTCCAAGTGCATGCTTTGAGCCCATCTGAGCCCCACACTCGACGCTGTCGAAGCCCATGAGGCGTGGACCTGTGCGGCTCAGCTCACATTCTTCTGTTTCTGCGATGTCAACGACCAAGAACCTTGGGCCTTCGACCTTGCACAAGCTTATCCGAAGGGCGAACGATTGTGAACGGAAGCGCTTTTGGTGTTAACCGAAAGGACCTCGCACCCATGTGACTGCCAGGATGCTCGAAGGCCCAGGACATCCAGTCGATGATGTTCCACGGCAGCACCTCCCAGCTCAACGTGCTCCACTGCAGCGGGCCATAACCAGGGAAGGTCTGTTTAGTTTAGTCTACCTGATACATGCAGGAAGTACCGTCCACTACAGTAGATTCGCAGCCTTGCCTTCGGGAAAGCAGTCAAGGCGGCCTCAAAAACGTCTCCTCGAGGAAGCCACAAGAAGAATCTTCAAACTTCCAGACATGCGGCACTGCCTGACACCTTGCATGACATTGTTGAGAGAGCGCTCCTGGTGCAGCTACCTCCCCACCATCTGATGCCAACCCCTGTGCGAGCAGCGCCTCGGATTCAAGGCTGGAGGCAAACACGAGCTCAGTACCAAGTTAGTACATACCCGTGAACCGGCAGCACGTGTGACGCGCGTTGCCGCTGTCGGCGAGCTCCTTCAGCAGCTACCAAGGCACGTGCAAAGGCCAGCAGCGATCCGCTGCCAGGGCTGCCAGAACCGCCTGTAACAAGGCTTGACCAAAATCCAGCCGCCTTCTGCCCAGGTCAATTTCAATGAGCATCCGTCACCACCGAACCATGAATGGGAACCTAGACACTAACGTTATCCACCATTCCCATCCCAAGGCCTCCCGCCACGTGGTGGCACTTGCAGGCTGCACCGGTGCTGCGGGACCGAAACTTCGGGCGACGGCAGCCACCTCTCGCCAGCCAGGAGAACCTGGGCGCTGGGCATTCAAACACCTCACTGCAATCTGCCCCTGCCTTTTGGGCCACTTCCCCATCAACATGGTGCTAAGCAAGCGGGAACACCAAGCTGCTGGATGCGACCAGTCCATTCGCCCAGAAGTGGCATCGTTCAGCAGCCAGCGAATCATCCTCGGCCAAGCCTTGGCGACGGTGGGTGCACCCTCTTTCCAACATATTATATATTCTGCTGCAACTTATCGCCAGGCATGTGCTCCAAAGGCACCAACACACCTTGAGGCAAGCCAATGTTTCAGAACTTCACCATCCGAGCAGCAGAAGCGGCACAGTGCCAGCGCTGCTGAAGCAGGCAAGGCTGAACCAGGCACTGCATTGCGGAGGTGCACCGCGAGGCGTTCCCTGCGGCGGGAGCTTCTTGGTACTGTCTGTCGGACTCCAGGCGTTCAGTGTCCTCACACCTGGAACCTAGGACCATCTCTCAGTCTGGATTCATCAAACACAACGGCCTTGATCACGAGGTGCATTCATGTGTTTCAAAGCCTTAACAGAGTCAGTCCCCGAGGCACCTGCCAATTTCGCAAATCCATGCGAACAACACCCTCCACCTGTAAACCAGTATTAGTACCGTCCTTTCCCATGACGCCGGCTCGCCGCCAGCTGAAGGGGAAAGTCCGATCGCAGGCCAATCCTTCCATGCAAGACGAAGCAAAGCACAGGCTCGATGACCTTCCAAAGACTAAGGGCCTAAGGGCGCATGCAGCTAGGACTATAGGCACGATTCTCCGTCACGGCAATGCCAAAAACAGGCTCACCATTCACCATTTGGGAACGTCTGGAGAATGCCGTCCTCGCCGGCCACGAGCAGCTCCAAAGCCAGCGCTGCACTTGAGCCGAGGTCCATGGCCTCGGCCTCCAGCCTTCACAAACCAGCGAAGGAAGTGCTACAGGTAGTGAGCTTAATTTAGAAGAAGGTTTTGGGGTACATTATGCTCTAATCACAATAAGGATCCCCCAAAACAGTATTGGTAATGCTTTAGGCCCTATAGTACATGTTGAAAGCCATGCCAAGGGCCTCTCGGCCAGCCACGGCAGCAGGGGCGCACCGTGTTGACAGACGGCGAGGTGTCCTGTAGTCTCCAATGCCTGGACAAGGCAAAACAGACAAATCCATGCCACACAGCCACTGGCATCCAGACGCTGGGACAGACGGCATATTCGGAGAGAAGCAGCCGTTACTAGACCCACCGGTGAAGACTCTGAGCTTCAGCCAACATCGATCTGCGCCATACTGGCAGCTAAACGCATGAGAGATGATAGTGCTACATTGCTGCTACATCACTCTTACGGCAGCTGGCTTTCGTGCTCGACCCAGGGTTGGGACCGCAAGTTGGATGGGAGCGTGGGAGGTGCGTCAGGAGTCCCACAAGACCTGTGCAAGCAAAACGCACCCACTGTGCAAGAGCTTCGCTAAAACGACCTGAGCAGCTACCCTGCTGTCCATCTCCTGAGACGGCCCATACACTTGCACCTGATGCCCCTCGACTGCGGTCGACAAGCCGGATGTTGACAAGCCAAACCGTCCGTGGTTTTTCAGGAAGTGCAGCCCCAGCGGGCTGTACATCACGAGCCACAGCTCGTCGTACAGGTCCCGGGGACGAGTGCCAGGTAAGGCACATTTGATTCCCCTGAATGTGCATTTCCAGCGCTTGGCACGGGAGATGAAAGCCAGCTTGCCATGCTTGACCTCAACCCGTATCTCATCACGAACCCAATCCACTGGCGCATTGTGCGCTGAAAGCCTTCTGCCGGACACAGTCCTTCCTCCACACCCCAACGAGAACTTTGCATCTGGATGCAGCCTTTGATCGATTTCCAAGGCGAGCTGCTGGATGCGCAATCCACGACTTGTGGGACTCGACAAACTCAGCGGCAGGTTGTCGTACGGATTACTAGCCATTGCAGGGTATTTTGCAAGATGCTTCTGCAACGTCGCATGAAGGCATGGATCTGACAGGAGAACCTGTGCAACAGACACGCAGGAGCCCTTCCCTTCGCAGAGCTTGCGAAGTATCTGTTTCCTGGCTGCCTTCCAGCATAGCTGATGAGCAGCTGCTCTGATTTCAATATAATATTGTAGCCCTTTGTGCCAGTCCTACAGCCCGTGGTAGATACTCCCGTTCGCAGATCGTGTTGGACAATGTCAAGACAATCTGGGGAGAGCAATACCAGCAGCAAGCCGTCAAACAAAGCATGTTGGCGGCACCCATCATGCGCAAGCTTCACAGCATGAAACTGGGCTCTCCATTGACACCCGCACTTGTGCCAGGAGAGAGAAGAACTCTTGCACTCAACCCTTCGGCCATCCATCGTCCAATCCCACTCTGCTTGGTGCAACGGGCGAGCAAAACCTGAAGCTGACATCCCTGGAACAGGATCCTGGAAGTGACTTTCCGGGTAAGCCCGCTGCAAGACACTCCTCGCAACCTCCTGGAGCACGACTACACGGCGAGACGGGGATAGCTTCCAAAGCGGATGGCCAAAGACGCCCGCGGTACTCGGTCCCTCTTCCAAGTCCAAGATGTGGCTGAAGGTGCAGGCTTGCAACACCAGCCTCCGAAATTGCAATCTAGCACCGGACAAAGATGCTAACGAGCGCACGGATTCGGCCAAGCGCAGCATGGCGAAACCAGAACAACAAAACTCAAGGTCTCCCCGGGAGACAAGAGGACAATCGGCGATCGACAGACGAAGAATCAGCTGCTGCTCCAGCAGCCATGGCGACAGTCAGAACCCGACATCAACCCAAGAGGTTGGTGCTGACCCAGGTAAGCCGTATAAGTTCATGCCATCGTGCCGGCCGCTGGCTGCAACCCAAAGATCCCCAGCCCGTCTGACGCGTGCCCAGCGACTTGGTCTCGTGTTGTCCCATATAGGAACCCCGAATGGGAGAAAATGCGCCTGAACCATAGGCCGCAGCAACGCCGGCTCGAAAGCACCAAGGCAGGGCGCGACCTGAAGAACCCAAACTTAAACATGATTCCTTCATCCAAACGCTTCATGTAGACCTGGTCATGCCTTGTGAATATGGGCTGCTGAGATGTTTGTGGGGGTGGTTGGTGCAATGTGTTTTTGATCTCGTGTTCTGTGTCAAGCTCCGTTTTCCCAAATTCCTGGGCCCTCAGACGCCGGTCTCCTTGGCGTGGCAGGCGATCTGCTCCAGAGACTGCAGCCACAGGCTCGGAGAGAGAAGTCCTGCAGAACTTGAAACAACTGGTTGGTTAAGATTAGTTAAGCATCGACGTGTCGAATGTAAGCACTATATATTAGTACGGCCTGCCACGTGCTGACACGTTTTTGGCTTAAGGTGGACGGTGTTGTGAAATCATGGGGTTGGGAGTTCTCCGGAAAGAGTTGCGGCGTGGCACGTACCCTTCAAGCTCAAGATGCGTTCCGGTCCTTCGATGTCTTGGCCACGCTGATGTGCCTCAAGCGTAGGTGGCATGTACTGAATTTGAAGCCCAAGGGCCCAAGGGCATCTTCGTCGAAAGTAGGTCATGTCGGCAACACCCCTGAACCCTAGGTCTAAGGCCCTTCCTGCAGAAAGCTTGCGTGGCCTCGTCTCCACCGCGCTCCTCCTCGCGGACGTCCCAGGTGGCCACAGGGAAGTTAGACAGGGCAGCCTCATTGTGCGACTCTGCTGAGCTTAGGTAGATGTGTTGAAAAGCCTATCCAGCACCAATGCTTCACCCCGGCATCAGCTCGCAACAGAGGTCTCCCGGGTTTGCTTGGATTCTGCGATCCAGGTCGGTTTCCGGCACTCAACATGACCGGTGTTTACACTGAAAGCAAGCTGAGCTTCGTCGACAAGGCGTACGCCTGCCCATGGCTTGCCTGTTGCATTCAGGACCGGAGCTTGCTGTGAGCTGAGATGAGGGTTTAAGGCTCCCGGTGTATGCACTTATCATACCTACACAGGTTCATATAAGGCTCACAGTCCATGCTTGTTTCCCACTGCAGCAACACCTTGCTGCTCGAAGGAACAGGGAGCCTGCTGCTCGCGATGCTTCTCGTTCTGTCTCGAGCCTCGCAAGACACGCAAGTTGGGCGCTCTCAACAAGAACCGCTTCCCAAAGTCCGGCTGACAATGCCAACGGCCCAAAGACTCGTCGTCTCCATGTCTTCCCATGTAACATCCCATAAGCAGCTGAGCAACTGTCGATCCTCCAAGTCTGAAACCTCGAGGCGTCCCGTCGCAGGCCTACTGCTCTGTCTATGCCTATGCTCGATACCCATCAACTGAGAAAATGGCAGCAAAGGACATCCAAGGCTTGTTGAGGATGCATCCCAAGAGAGATGTCAAGACCAATGAAAAGCAAGTCATGCAAAGAATCTGAACACAGCTGAAACCATAGCCTGAGGAAGTTTTCGTCAAGCGTCCCATTGCGTGAACGCAGCTTTGTGCCGTTCTGCTTCCTGGTGGGAGACTTGGAATTTGATTTGCTCAGGGCTGCAGGGCAACTGGCCGCTGTGTTGGCTAACGCCTCAATCCGTTGAGCAGTGGATGTAGCCAACTCTGACCAGGGACCAGTGAAGCAGCGACCAGTGCAATCCCGGAAAACGGGTCCATTCATTAGCAAACTACGACTTCCCGCTGTGAGGGGGACAAGTGGATCAAGCCTCGCCCCCTTCCGAAATATCGCCGGCGACCGCGGCGACCACCGGCGCAAGGCCTCCGCACTTGGCAAGATCCCGGTATTTTGGACAAGCAACTTTCACGTTGCGAATTGCAGCCACATGTTTAAAGCCCCGGGAACAGCAGTGTCACCTAGCCCAGAGGCATCACACAAGCCAGTAAGGGGGAAGTCGCCTTCGAGAACTTCACCAGCTGGGACTGCCTCCAGTGATGCCCTGGCCGGTGAGAATTCCAAGACAGAGCTGAAACCAGATGCCACAGAGTCCCCACAGAGAGGAGCTGAGAATATGCTTTACTAATTAGACCAGGGTCCTGGGACCCGGCATGTTCTTCTATAATGATGATGTGGAAGCGCAGAAGACTCGTTGACAAATATGTATAATGCCCATGTGGTAGAATGCAGGTCTGCTTATCAGGAAACTCCCAGAACGGTAGCCGGCAGTGCCGCAGGTTGTTCACCTTCCCAAGGCTTCCCAGAAGGTCGGCACCATGCGCAGCGATCGTCGCCCGGCCTTCAAGGCGGACTTCTCGAACTGGTAAATGGGGGGAAAGTAGAACTATAGAGGAAACAGGTCGTACTCGCAGATTGCTAGCGGAAGTTCAGGGCCCCATGATTTCTAAGCTTCTGTGACCTTCTGTGTGCTGTACGCTCAGATTGGGATGGGCTTGACATTCCCGGACGTGGAGGCACCAGGAGACCAGTAGGGAGACGACTATGAATTCTGAACAGCAAGCCGCCGAGATCACATCGGGGTCACACGGCCTTGTCTATTATGCATCTAGTGCTTTGGCTTGGCCGCGCGTTTTGCTCGGCATGACCAGCCCCATGCTGATCTAGCAGTCGTGACCCTGTTACGCAAGTCGCCTTTGGGGCCGAAGATGTTTCAAAGCGAAGCCAGGAAGCTCATGGCTATCTCGTGGAGATCCTGAGCCCTGAATTTGCCAAGAGAAAGACCTTCGAAAGGCCTAGCATCCAGTGGCAGCCGAGATGCAGATCACCAGAGGCCTCGGTCCCCAAACTGTTTCCACTTCCAAACACCCACGTAGGCCATGTAAGGTTACAGACTAGGGGGTGTTGAAGCTGCAGCGATGACCTCGTCAACCTGAAAAGACATGTCTGCGCAGATGATAGCTGATAGTTCTCACCCTCACCGTCACAACAAACATCGCTGTGGAACGCTGCTCTCCCTGCAATGCAGACCGGGCTTTGCCCACCAAGGCACCCAGCTGAGAGCAACACCACGGAGGCGCCGCCCTCGGAAGTGCACTACTAGTAGATGCTGATGCCTTGTTGCGTAGCTGCCTAAGCTCCCCACAACGAGAAGCAGTCTTCAAGCTCGAGTTTGTTCCATAGTAAGCCATAGTACAGCTATCCGTTAAAGGACTCTTCCGAAACCTCCCAAAAAAAAACGAACCCTTGCCCTTTACCGGCCCTTTTTCGTGCCTGTGCATGAGCCAAAAGCGCCCCGCCAGGCCACGGCACGGCGTCGACGACCTGCTGTTTCGGCGTCGAAGCCCCGTAGAGGAACCGCTGGAAAGACAAGATCAAGTCAGGGTTTAGGACCCTAGGATACGGGATAATACAGGTATGACAAGGCCATAGACTCCAGAACATCAGCCGAAATACTAAGAGCTTCGGTCGAGCCAAGATGCAGGTGGTGTAGACCACTGCGAGCTAATTGCGATGGCCTCCAGATCCAGGAGAACCACCTGCATGATCTTCATTAAGGGGCCAACGCCTCTGCAACTGTACCACCAGACAAGAGTCTAAAGCCGTCATGACCTCGAACCCATGCTAGCAAGCAGGAAATCCATGGAGTGCTGGATCAACTGCTGTCCCATCAGGAACTGTAAAACTCTCAGCACGCCGCCTTCGATCTACAGATGCTGTTGACGTAGCATGACATGGCATACAACATAACGCGATATCAGATGACATGATATGAATAGCTTGGCCTCCGCGGTATCGCTCCGGGAGACACTGAGCACACGGTCTCTGCGTAACGGCAGCAGCGACCCCAGCGCGGCCTCCGGCGAGAAAAATAGCCAAGAGGTCTGTGTGGTGAATCAGGCTGATTAAGGAAGCCACTCCGACGTCTGTGTACAAAATCACAAGCACTGCGCTGAGGCAATGCAACAAACATCTTCTGCAACCCTGGCCTTTCCCTCGCCACCCGGATTCTGGAAAATCAGAGTCGTCCTTCGGAAGCGCCGGGGGACATCAAAGGCTCGAGAAAAGCGAACAATGCCGAGGTCTACCTAATTACAAACCAAGCCCACTGCCATGGGGACATGAGCGGGACTGCTAGTGAACCCGAAACCCTGCTCTCCCAAGATTTGAATCCCACTCCTGACGGTGCCGCTCTCTGCCGATGCCACCCAGAGACGCCCGCCGGGTCGAGCAGCGATGAGGTCGGCCTCCGGGGCATCGTGCGCACTTACATGGTTTCGCTGCGGAACACGAACTAACTAGTCAATGCCCGCGGGTGCAGGGATACACAACGTGCTCCACCACTTTCATTCAGGTGCGCTTCTTCCAGAGGGCATGAAGCCCCGACCACTAGGGCCCCCACATGTTATGGGGCTTTGAAGGGAATGTGAAACTATCTCTCGTTCAGGCGGGCCGCTCTCTCTCTCTCTCTCTCTCTCTCTCTCGCTCGCTCTCCCTCGGGTCAAGCCAGATGTCGCGAGAGCCTCCGGGCCAAAGTGGTCGCCTCGGCAGCGGGTTGTCGTGCACCGAAGTTATACAAATATTCGTGCCACCGAGGTACAGAAGGTGGCCGTGAGGTGGCTCTTGTGTGGCTTGGAGCCGACCTGGGCAATTCCAAGCCCCAAAACCCGAAGGGCTGAAGGACTCATTGTGTTGTCTCTGCGTAGCGGGCCTAGCCAGCTGGCAAAAATTACGGCCATCTTTACCACCTCTCTGACAAGACACCCACCGCGCCGGCGCGACCTCCGCGCCCAGTGCATCGGCGATGACGGCAATTCGCTCCGAGGTGGACACCTTGAGCGCCCTGCTTCTTTTTGGGGACGGATTTCGACGCTCAAGTGGAAACAGCTCCATGAATAGCCCCATACTCCTTCGAATAAGTCCAGCTTCCAGAGCCTAGCACTCTACAAAGGAAGTACCAAGGAAGCCCAGTTTCCAAATGAAGACCTTTCAGCTTCGCCTCATTTTGCCGTAGCAGTAATTTCGTACTACAGCCCGAGAATGAGCGTACTATGAGACACATCGTAGCAGTGAGAAAGAACAGTGCCATCTATGCTCATTTCACACATAACACACAGGTTACTTAAGCAGGAAAACCCCTCGTCTAACCCCCCTTGACATGAAACAAACCTCCACGAAACCTCCGCTCCGCGAGTCCGAGCTGCTAGCAGCCGGGAGCCCGTCTTCGGACAAAGCTCCAAGGCCAGGATGGCAGAGGCGAGCTCCGCGCAGAGCTGAGCGGGGACCAGCCATCTGTCTGTCTCTGTCTGTTTCTGTCTCTGTGTGTGTACATGTATATATATATATCTCTCTCTCTCTCTCTTTCTTTCCCCAGGGGTATGGGCTAGAAGGTTGCCCCCCCCCTCTCTCTCTCTCTCTCTCTCTCTCTCTCTCTCTCTCTCTAGCTAGCTATCGATTTATCTATGTGCATGTATGTATATGTATATGTGTATATATATATACATATATATATACATACATATATATATATATGTATGCATGTGTGTGTTCATTATAGATAGGTAGATAAATAGATAGCTAGATAGATAGATAGATAGATAGGTAGATAGTTGTACATGTACCTTTGTATTTATATGGTCCTCACGAATGGACCTGCAGAGTATACAGTAGCCTCCCACTGCAGGCAGCTCTATTCCAGGCAGGCCGCCGTGCTCGCAAGGGCATCCGAGGTGCCTCCCTCCTCACACAGCAATAGACTCGGGACCAAGAGCAGATCTGTCAAACTTCGCCCGCGAAAATGTGCTGTAGAATTCTGTCATGCTCGCAGCTCTAAGATGCGACCGAGGCGAAAACTGGAACCACCCTGACCTGTAAATGCCGAGCGAAATCCCGCTACCCCGAGCCTCGGACAACCAGGTCCGCCTCAGCCGACCCGCGCTGTCTGCAGAGAAGAGGCCACGAGGGCCACGCGCTCCCTCCTCCAGCAAGACACCTGCCAAAAGGGTTCGAGGGTTCATTCAGAGCTTGGCCCATCGTGAACTCAAACGGGCTTATGTTCGATCCGAAGCGCCCTTGTTCAGGAGACGTGCCAATGCATCGGTACAGTAATTGCCATGTGCCGCGAAGCAAGCACTTTGAAATTCTGCACACGCTTGGTGCTTCCTAAATCCGGACAAAGCCAGAAGCCTGCAGCATCCGCCATCCGTTTCTCGCCAGGCCTCCCAAGCCGTCTGTCGCTGGGCTCAGGAGCAGCGTAGTCACTGCTGCTGGGTTGTGCCTTGGTGGATCTTAACAGCGTAACGCTTCTCAGATTAATTCGTTCATAGCCCGAAATCAGAGGATCTGCCGCCACAAGCGTAGACACCCGCTGAAGTCTGAGGCAGTTTGTCACGCGTTGGAACGTCTCTCTACAGGCGCTGCTGAATTTCCATTGACTTCCGGTGCTGCCCTGAAACCAAACAAGACAACCCTCATCGCCGAGCTGCCCTTCTTCTAAAGCCCTCAGCTCGTCGCCGGGACCGGCAAGTATCAGCTGGCCATCCCGTGTTCCTGGAACTGAAATAGTAACAGGCTTGGGGCCCAAGTTTGGCGCCTGTGTAGCTGACTAGTGCCGCCCTGCACGGGCTGTTTGAAAGGGAACTTGAACTCTCAGCACGCCAGGCAAGAATGTGCTGAAGAAACTTTCGACCTAAAGCCTTCAGGCACTTCCTAGCAGCTAGTGACTAGTGGGCCCCCGAGGAGAGACTGCTCCCAACTAAGCACGGCCTGCCACGATGAGGGCATCGTTTGTCACGGCCACCGCCGTGACCTGGCCAGAGATTGGAGAAGCTTGGGTCCAAGAAGCCGGGAGGCCCAAGTTCCACAGATCCCCCCACCGGACTTTTCCTTTGGGGCTGACCGGCCGTTGGCCAAAGGTTTGGCAGCAAAAAGGGGAGCTCTCCGCACAGGGGCAAATCGCGAGCGGGGGGAGTCAGGTCGGCTGCACCAGAAGCGAATCAGGACATCGGTGAAACATACGGGCTCACTTCTTAAGGTCAGCGAGATCGAAGGTGGCCTTCACGGTAAAGAAGCCTCGGTCCACCTGTGCAGGATTGCAAGGGTCGGGTAGGAAAGCTCGGGCGTCGGCTTAGTAAGCCGTAAGCCCACGGAATGTGAAAGGGAAAGAGGCTTCGAGAAGACTCCCGGGTTCGGCAACGATTTGGAGCAACGACTTCTTCTCCATGTGAAGTTCTTCTGGAGATGAACTAGTTGGGCCCATCATTTCAACCTGTTTCGGGCTCCGAAGTCCTCCGAAAGGTGCTTGTGGACGGCATTCCTAAACCACTTACAGTACCCATCCAAGACCTCCCTGCTCAAAAAGGCACCTCCTTCACGGACTTGCCATCCTCAGAGAAGTCCAAGCCCGTGCCCGTGGGCTTGACGCCTTTGCTGTCGTTGTCGGTCCAAGCCTTCTTCAAGGAAGTGGCATCCCAGGGCTTCGACCCCGGCTTCCAGCCGGGAAGGTAAAACCTGAGCTCGTGGCGACTTCTGGGGCTCTTCGGGAGGGGAGGGGAGGGGAGGGGAGGGGAGGTGAGGGGAGGGGAGGGGAGGGGAGGGGAGGGGGATCAAGTTCGAGCGAGGAACAACCACTCGGTCATGAAGTCCTCCTCGCGGTCGTCTTGGGCTCGGCAGCTGACCACGATGACCCAGTCGCCACTGCGCCTGTCTCTGACTGGGATCTCGGACTTTTTGTCGAAGCTGTCCTTGATCTGCTGAATGATCTCTGCAGCCGCCGCATCAGTCAGGCTTTCGCTCATGGTGTCAGCCTGGCTCCTGTAGCAGGCCGCGCCCATGTAAAGCCGCAGGGAAGACTCGGAGACTCCAGGCTTGAGCCACGCTGCCGAAGAAGCAGGTCTCGTCTGATGTGTCTGCCACTTCTTACAGACATGGCGTGATACTAGTTACCACCGTATTCGCTGTTAGCGCTCCAAGCTTTGGGTTTAGCAGGGCAAAGCTGCAGCCGGGCCTCGCTTACCACCCAACTGCACAAAGGCACCGGCGCCCCGGCGGGGCCTTCGGAAGCTCATGAAGTGTGCTAAAAAGACTCAAGACAGAAGAGATGCTTCGAAGGGTTCTGTCTGCAAGTCCCTGGGCCCCATAGTTCATACCTTCGATTGCATCCGTCTGAGTCTCTGAGTGTCGTGTATGCCATCAACCTTTCGCCCGAGGAAACCTCGAGGTGACTCCAAAACTCCAACACCCCAACACGAGCTTCATCCTCTTGCAGCCAGGCACCTTGTGAGGCGTAGAGAACCAAGCCTAAGTGGCAAGGCCCATAAAGCCTCCATGGACCGAAACGAACCATGAAAGCATGTCCTTCGGCGAGGTTGTCGCCTAAACGACGCTCGATTAGCGTCGGGCTCAACCCACGAGCATCGGTGTGGATGTGAGCCGTTAGAACCTATCAGACTAGAGGTGTGAAGCAACGGCAATGCCAAACCAAAGAAACCGCAACCTCTTCAACGGAACCGCTGAAAAAAAAGCCTGAAGCGCCGAGACTCTGCCCTGCAGGCAGAGGTTGCCAAGTGAAACTGAGGAGAAAAAAAAGGCAACAGCCGAGTGTCTTCCATCATCAAAGGCCGCGGCCAAGTACCTCCGAAAGCTGACCCTCGGCCTTCAACATACCCTTCAAAGAACCCCATCGATGCCAGAGGTCCGAGACGTGCGAGGATGGGATGAGACCAGACTTAGGGAAACCACCGCTTGAGCACGTGTGCCAACCTGTGTAGCGCTTTTTGGCAAAGCCAAGACAGAAAGCCACACCGACATCGTCGGAAAAAGACCCTCCGCGCTTGCTACGACCAGGTAGATCATCGCGCTCAGACAGCTAGCAGCTAGCTAAGTGAGTGGTAGGACGGATGTCTGTTCTGAGTGCTTCGGCGTGTGGTGCCTGTAGGCCATCAACTTGATCGCTCGGCCTTCTCATCTGTCTTGCCAGCAAGTCAAGAGCGAAGCACGCACAAACCTTCGAGTTCTCAGGCTACACACATTATGAAGTCGAGCTTCACTTGGGCGCTACAAAGCAATCCCACTAATTGGTGCTGACATGTGCAGCGATCCAAAGTTAAAACCTGGGTCAGACTCTCGTCTGGCTGCAGAGCTACATGCAAATGCCCATCCCCCCCATGCCTGTTGCGGTCATGCAAAGGGATGCTCCCGTGCGAGACGTTCTAAGAGCCCATGGCCGCTGCTCATGGGCTCTCACTGTATAGGCTGAATTACGTACTTACTACGAGTATCATTCTCTAGGGCCGCGCCAGCCCAGGTCAAAATTCTAGAGCATGCACCCGGCATGTTGTCGCCGCTCCTGCAGGGGCTTCCAATGCCAAGGACTCGGGTCTTTTGCTCAAGTGACTTAGTAGGGTTTAGGTTTTAGGGTTTAGGGGTTTGAGGTGCAGGTTAGGACTGTCTCCTTGACATGCTGAAAGGAGCCCTGAAGCTCAGAAGGGCCCGCAGTCGATCTGGAAGGACCCCACGCATACGTCCTCTTCCTTGGTCTTCTCTTCAGCTTCACTGATTCACTGCCACGAAAAAACTACTGGTTTGCCAGTCCGGCGTCGTAGCTTTCGAGGCTCTCTGGCGTCCAACCCATCTGCGACAAGGGCTTCGCCAAGCCGAGCCTTTCAGATACGCGCCGCCCCCTCTCCGAAAACTTGCCCGGATCCTCGCCCTTGCATACGCCTCAAAATTACAACCTCAAGCTCCCAGTGAAGCACTGCACATGTCGTGAGGACAGGGATTCGACTCGACTTCTCTCACATCTCTGGTCTCGAGCACAGAGGTGAGCTTGCTAGCTGGCAACCTGCTATTTAGTTCCGAAGTTCTGCTCGTGGACTGGCCTGATGAGGTTTGAAAGGCTCCAGTCCCACCACTCGAAATCCACCCAGTCAGTGTCCTGTCGCTCGCAGTGGTGGAAGGTGTAGGATTGGCGGGGATTGAAGGTGTGGACGAGTGGAGATGGCCCCTGCATCCCAAGCCTGCCCAGCAACACAACTCCGAGCCGTCGAATGCCGGAACCCCAGACGCATATTCGGATTCACCTTTGGAGATGCACATCTGTGGAGAAAATCCTTCACATCCCCTATACTTGCATAGGCTACGCATGTAGATGCATGCAGGTCTCTTCGGGCTCAGCAAGCTCATGTTTGAACATAACCGGCGATTCACTTGTTCTGGCAGCGTCCTCTTCGCAGCAGCAGACGGCAGGATCAGCATTCCAGTTGTGGCCCATGCCTTAGAGCCGGCGGGGACTAGAACTGCAAGTAACTACAAGCTGCGATGTGCTTTCATTGCATCTGTCATCTGGGCCCACTGATGGCGAACCCCATAGTTTTTTCCCCACCCGGGGTTAGTGGCCCAGTGTTCAGTACGACTATAGTTTACCACTGGTTGAGTCCTATGCCTCCGAGACATGTAGGAACCAGTCGCTGCCCTCACTAACAGCAGTCAGAAGGAAGAGCAAGAACAATGAACATCAATGAAGCAAATCTGGAAGTCGCGATGATGATGATGATGATGGTGGTGGTGGTGATGATGGCGACGATGACGACGACGATGATGACGACGACAAGGACGACAGTGATGACCTGAAGACGGTGCCTTTGTGATGGTGTTGGTGATGGCTTCGTCAAGCTGCGGCCGGCCCAGTAGTAGTCCCCGAAGAAGGAGGACTGGTCGTTCGCTGCCAGGCCCCGGTAGTGTAGGTAGTTCCGGAGGAAGGAAAACCTAGGCCAGTCAGCTTAATCTTCTACAAGTAGCCGCTCCTGCAAGCTGCGACTCCTAGAAGCCTGGCGGGGGCCAAGAAGCTTCTGCGCCCTCCACATGACCTGGGCCTGCTTGGGATTCGGCAGCTTCGTGGGATTGTTGCAGTTCCGGGCCACCTGCGCACGGAGCTTTGTGGGATTCTCACCCTTCTACCAAAAACAAGATGTTTTTTGGAACCGCATACACCGCCTGTAGTCCAGCGCTCCACTCTCCGATGTAGAGCCTGTACCTAGGCTGGGCTCACAAGCGGCCCTACTGCCGGCGACCTTCTCAACATTGGGGTGCATGTCGCACCACATGTCCGGACACAGAGTTCTACCCATCCAGGGACCCAGTCTGTGAATTTGATCTCGTGTTCAGACCGGAGACCCCTTGTCCAGGAGCCCCATCTTCATGAAGCCCGCCCAGGCATGCTGCTCGTACTGATGCGTGGTGTTGGGCACGTTGGCCTTCAAGGGCTTCTGCTCCTAAACTTCACCCTCCCATTTAAAGGCTTCCTTGGGCTTTGCGACTGGGCCGCGATGGGCCGCGGGATGCCGTGGGGTGGGTTCAACCGATGTGGTACAGAGCTGCGCCCTGAACGCACTCAGCCACCGGACCTCACACACGCAGGGCACGGAGATATGACTTTCGTCATCGCCGTAAACGTTGCACATGGCCGGCCAGTTGAAATAGTGATGGATGTCCAGCAACCAGCGATCCTGAGTAGGTCGTCTGAAACTGCGGGCAAAAAGCTATGCACTGAAGCACTGAAGCCCATGAACCTCCAATCCATTTTGCCTTCCCTTGCCCGTTCGGCGCCAAGGCGCCTTGAGGGGCGAGTAAGGGCCCAGGAGGTCCTTGGAAATCGTGGTGGTGTTGTAATTCTCCGTGCCATCGTTGATGCCAAAGCCCACCTCGAGAGTCAAGACCCCGGGCCCCAGGTGGCAGGCACTTCCACGCTGAAAAGTTGAAAGCCCCCCTTTGAGTCTAGCTTCCGTGCTCAAATCTGGACACTTAATTCAGGAGCCAAGAACAGACAAAGGCAGCCTAGCAGCGTCGTCCAGAAATTGCGACATGACGGTTGCCAGTCCCACAGTGGCAGACCGAACTGCCTGCTGTTTCGCGTCATGTTGCAGAAGATCAGGCTCCTCAGCCGCATTGCTTGAATCGCTCGTGGGGCCCTGGGGTGTGGTGCTGACCCTTCTCATCCAGGTAGCAAATCCCTGGTCTGTCTGCGCCACGTCACACGATGGCAATAAGACGACACTTGATAGAGTGATCCAGGCCGAGGTACATTCATGACCTCGTAGGCCATGATGGCCCCAGGCATCTGATCGTTGATGAACCTCAAGCACCAAAATCGAGCCACGCAAACGTCTCAAAAACCGAATTGAAGAAACGAGCGGAAAGCAAAGCCGATCCAAAGAGGCTTCTTTGTTGAAACTTGCAGCCTTCACTTACTAAGTGCGGGACTTGATGTAGGGAACCACACGGTCCAGAGCGATCTTCCAGTAGACATCTGCCCAGGTCTTCCCGTCCTTCCCAAGACAGGACGCAGCAAGCAAACTCGAGCAGCCGGAGTCCACGGCGAGGGCCCTATCACCTATACTATACTGTGGCACAGCCTAGCATAGCATAGCATGGCATACAAAAGGATACTACAACATACGATCCTCCCCCCCACCCCCCCGCCCCCATACATCGCAGAAGCCATGCGAGTCCGGCAAACGTTAGACCGCAACCCCACCCACCCCCGGGCCTTTTCCCGGGTGGTCGGATAGGGGCTGCCCCCTGCGTTCGAGATGCCGTCTTCTGCCAGTCCTGCTGGCAAGATGCTTCTGTCTATCTGTAGTGAGGAATTAGCTGAAAACAAGATCTCAGGATGTGGTACGGATATTTCGGCATGTACCGTGGCCGATTGGGGGCTTGGCGGTCGCGTCAAAGTTGTTGACGATGGTTTCTGTCACGATAATCTGCCAGACCCGTACATGCAGATTCTTTCTTGGTTGCCTCCTCTTCATAACAAAGAATCCTCGGTCCAGTGTCTCGTTATATAGTTTTGCAAAACCCCGCCTTCCCAGAAGTTTGGCGCTTCTGGGGCGCACTCGATGCCGGCGTAGGACTGGAAGGGCGTGCTGCAGCCAGGAAGAGCGTGCATGTCGAGCATCACCTGAAAACCCCCGGATCTCCCATTAGAGGCCTCGGCAACCTGAAACAAGGAACAGCCCCGTCGCAAACGAAACCCAAGTTGGTTCTTCGAAGAGCATGGCTTCGAAGCGTTCGCTTTGGGGCTGAATCTGAAGGCATTAAATTAGCCCACAACGGAAGCCTTCATGTTTCTGTTCCACAGCTTCGCGATGACGTTGCTCAGCGCGAGGGTGCCGGGCGTCACGAAACCTTGCTGGTCCGCCGGTTCAACGCAACCACTTACGGCAAATCTCCTAGCCAAGAGGCCCTCGGGGTTCACGCCATAAGGCCGGTCCCCGGTGGTCAATGGCACAGGCCAGACATCCAGCGGATACAGCTCGAGGTCATCAAAATACCAGTACCTGCACCAAGTTTCACTGTGGACTCCACGAGCTGCCCATAAACTCCCTGTGCACACCCGCAAAAAGGAAATCTGCTCCGAGACAGCCGAGGAACCCTACTGGGATACGAACAGAATTGATCCCAAACTCTGCGAACTTGTCCAGCAGCTCATCGTTGTAGTACTCTTCCAAGTGGCACCACATAGTCTCAGAAGCTATTCCAGCATCTCCTGTTCCTACGCTCTTCCTCCTCTTGTGACGCAGGTTCCTCCTGTCTTCATCAGCGCCTTCCTCCGCTTCCTCCGGTTCCGATGTCTTGTTCAACATGGCGATCGACCACATGTTGTTGTTGAACCTTGGCTGACATCGCACCCAGCCGGAACACAGCTCTGAATCCCAGGCCGGCTAGGATCCTAGACGGCATCCGCGCTTCACATCGTTGACCCGGATCGCACTTCTGTAAACGCGCCACTCGCGGCTGCAAATCAGGCCGAAATGCCTCGGAATCTTGGAATAGTCCAGCTGAAGGAAGGCGTCGTCGAAGGGGGGCTTACTCCGCATGAACCTGCAGAAAAGGCAGTCGGGGCCGGACTGCCGGAGGTTGGGCTCAACTTCTCATTCTCTCTGCTCAGGGCCTGCTCTCTTCTCTTGTCTCGGATTCACACTGCAAAACATGAATTATATGTGCATATCGACGTCTGTTCAACTGCAGGCTAACCTGTACACTGGAATCCAGGATGCAAGAAAGCATTTGTGTGTGTGTAAATGCAAAATTATATGTAATTACATATAATTATATATAATTATA
>CAJNJA010062363.1:73659-89992 GCA_905231915.1 Symbiodinium necroappetens
ATATACATATACATATACATACAGACATACATACATGCGTACGTGTGCGTGTGTGTGTGTGTGTGGGTGTTCAGTCTTGTGGTTGATGCGGTTTCTATTTACAACCGCTCGGGCCTTTCGGCGCTTAGCAGCCGCCCTCTTCCCTGTTGTGAGTAAGTCTCGCACTGCTACTTCAGTGGTGTATGCTGCCAACGCCAGGGGCGTGATACAAAACAACCGAGTACCCCCGGGCACAGCTTAAACTTAGTTCCAATCAAAACTAGAAGATTCCTTCTTGAAGATCCCCGGTTGCATGGAGTGAGACAGGGCCCTTCCAAGCCAGCGGACATCCAGTTCTCAATGACAAAGCCCCCTCCCAGGTTCACACCGTTCTGGTAGCCAGGCCAATGCTCCTCGGGACTCCCGGATGGCTTAGAGCCTCCGTGCGATGGATGCTACACACGCCTTGCTATGCCGCAGTAATCTTAAGAAAGATCCCGCAGATGGAAGAAGAGCCAACTATTGGGATTCAGATCTACAGTGGCCCCGGATACCTCTTGCAGATCCTCATTAGCATTGCTCTGATCAGACAAGGCTCGTCCATCCAGGACTGCTCTTCAGTCTTGGGCTTTTGGTTCAGCGCCACGGTGGGTTTTGGGAATTCCTCGCCAGGGCTCGCAGGACCGAAGAGCTGAGCTCTAAGTCCAATGATGCATTAAAGGCATAGTTGCATGTAGTTGCTACATGTTTTTTTCTACACTTCTCCCAGTTCTTAACTTAGGGCCTGCTTCGATGCTTACTTTCGTCAGACTACGCTGTACCGCCGTGTTACCGGGTGCAACGCAGGCTCGGCCCCTTACGCCCAACATGCTGAGTGCTCGGCAATCCCTCGGACGAGCCAGCAGAAGGCGGCCAGCCACAGCCCACATCGGAAGAATGCCATGTCGCCTGCATCTCTGGATTGCAAAGCTTGGGGCTTGCTTGGCGGTTTCGGGAGGCTTTGGCGATTCCTTCCTTCATGCTGCGGGTTCAGGCCTGGGAAGCACATTGCGGGGGTTTGTTCTAGTAGGCCCGACTCACATCTGTGCTTTGTGCAGCGGCGCATCCGGTCTTGGCCAGGTGGAAGCCAGACGAGCATTCTTCACTGTCATCACCACCACGACGACCACGACGACGACGACGACAACGACTGCTGCCAATGCCGGCACCACCGCCACCACCAGTCATCACAACCACTATCATGGACATTAAGTTGGCATGGTCATCACCAACACTATCACCATGATCACCACAACCGCCACCGATGAGAAGCACAGGTGTCTGGAGCCAATGCAAGGCATTGCCATGCCTTATCTTATCTGCGCGCGGGAGACAATGCGCACATGTCAAGGCTGCCCTGCAAGAAGCCCTTCTTCGGCCTTAGGAAGCTGAAACCTCACTTCGAAAATCTCATGTGCCACCCGACTTGCACCTTTTCGGCCTTCGCCGCTCGGCGTTCAGCAGGTGTTGTGTCGAAGAGTCTAAGATCTACCTGAACCTCCAAGTGGAAATGAGGTGGTTTTGACGGTCCGCTCCAGGACTCCAATGTCCGAGTCTACTTACTGAAGCTACCACGAAGCCACTGACTAAGCTGGGAGCCGATGTCGACGGCAGGATGTGCATTGATCATCTGAGTGTGCAGGGGGCTGGAGGCTCTCGGGCGAGCCTCTGGCTTAAAGAGCCTTCGGACAGAATCTGATGCTGAGTCGGCGGAGAGTAGAACCCGAAGGGTTCACAGGATGCTGAGGGCGCACCCACCGCTGGCGGCAACCCGCCGAAGGGGCTTGTCGCCCAAGGGCAGTGGCAGCAGCACCGCCATGCACCCGGATCCTCCCTCCATGCATCGACATGTGAGAAGCTTTGGGCTGCCTTCCCTGAACCTGTGCTGAGTGTCCGAGTCTTTGGGCAGAAGCTGAGGAGCTCTGGCTTGGGCTTGGGCTTTCAGCTTCGAAAATCCTTTTGGCATGTGCTTGGGTGGATTTGTGGAGCCTCGAAAAACCAAGATCTCTCTCAGAGCAGAAATGCCGGTGGAAGGGCATTCTGTAACCCCAGTCTTACTTGCGCTGAGTTTACCTAGACGTCTAGCTTTCCCAGTCCTACAAAGCTTGAAACTCCTTTCAAAAGCCTGGAACGACTGTCGCCGCTGACCTACACTCGTCGCCCCGTTCCAGAGCCCACAGCGCTACACCGAGTGCACAACATCTAACAAAAGCCCATATCATGGTCCACGAACTGACGGAACTTCCCGAACGACTGAGTGAACGGATGAAGTTCCCCGCGGACGAACGTTGCAATGCTGTCAACCCTGAGAGAACCCCAAGCCCCGAACGCAAGATCATCTTTGGAACCCTCACAGCCAGGGTCCCCAGCCGGCTCGGGGTCCACATCAGGCAGGGACCTTAAGTCCAAATCAGGCCATCGCTCCTGCGAGAGAGTAGAAAGATGAGATAGCAGTGCCGTTGCCAATCAAGCTCTGAGACCCCAACCCCCCAGCCATGAGCTCGCGCCAACCCGGCCCTGTGGTCGGGAAGATGCCTGGGCTTATGGTCTATAGGGGTTTCTCGCTCGAGGCTTTCTGCTGCCGGAGGCTTGGTTTAGGGGTTTCGGCGCTCGCACTCGGACAATCCAGGCGAGGCATGTGGTCTGAAGTCGGCAGCGTGAGACTACATCCTGCACGAACAGGTACATAGCTACTGTTCGTGATGGTTGCTGGACGGGTTCGGGCACGGTCTGAATTACCGCCCTAAACCCCTAAACCGATTTAGGGCTCACTTCTGCCAGGATGGACCGGCACCGCTCCGTGGAACCAAGGAACACAACCGGGGCGAACCAAACAGACTCCCAAAAAAGACATCTCAGCTCCCCCCCACCACCCCCGGTGAACACAGCACTGGAAGGTCACATGGAATCTTTGAATCTAGGCTGTCTGCCTTTTTGGAAGCCTCTTCTGCTGCATCCGGGCTGCGGTAGGATCCCTCAAGCTGGGTTCTCAGAACCACCTGACGCTTTGCGCAAATTCAGGGCTCTGTGCAGGAAGGGGCCCCCGCTTCAAACGGTGCTAGTCGTGACAAAGAACATATACGAACAAGAAATCGAACCCGAGGCTTTGGGCAAAGTGGCGATTCATGTATCGGCTTCCCGCACCTCCGACATCGGCAGGTGCCAGACATCCCAAACGTGACACTGCCAAACAAGTCAGAACAAACGGCAACTTGAAACACCAATACCCCTGGCTGATTGACACGCCAACGAAATGGTCTGACAGGAAACACTTCGCAAAAAAAGAACGTAAACGATAAACAAGCGGGCAAAGCCGACCAAGCACTTGAACTTGAAACCATCTGGAATGACCCGGACCGTCATCATATTCTATGCCATGTGAACCACAGAAACACCGCTGTTTTCCTTGCGCAGCCTCCATGGACAGATCTTGCATGTCTGCGAGGCCTGCGGACTTTGCCTCGGACCACAAGTCGTGCAACAGTCGCTGTGCTTCGTTTTGGGGCGGCGTACGGTCGCTTACCTACAGGTTTTGGTAGATTCGGCGCTTCAGCTCTCGCCCTCGGCACTTTGGCGCAGGCCTTATACGCATTTTCGGACCTCGACTCCCAAGCACGATGGCTGACTCCCTCGCGTCTGGCTGCGACCGGTGGCCAAGTCAGAAGTGCGCCCATCCGCCAGGCCATCAGGTTCCATCATTCCACAGTTGGGATACCAGTTCCCAAGGATTTGGGGCTGAGGGCTCCAGCGTGGGAGTCGAGGTTTGGGCATCTACCGCACTTGCCAGGTGAGGGGGTCTCCAAGAAGTCACTTTCACAAGAATGAGGCGAATTGACAAGTTACCGGCTAGACTCCAGCACAGTTCGAAAGTGGAGCAACCCTCAGCCTGATCCCAAGCAGCCGCTAGAGCGAGGCCCGTTCCCAATCAGGTAGCCCCAGCTAGTGGAACGAATCCCGCTGATTTGGGGTTTCTCTATGTGGCGGTCTCTTGCGGTGCCTTGAAGACAAGACCATCTTTGATTCTTTGGCAACCCCGGAAACCTTCTTCGGGCTGAGGGGCGCCGGCGTTCTTCGCAAACTCGCCTGCCAACTCCTCGGCCTGATGCACTTCGAAGTCGACCATGGGGGGGGGCTTTTTAGGGTCTATAGTCTATAGGGACAGTTTAAGCCTTGCAGGGCACCTCTCAGGGTTCCTCCTGAGGCTCCTTTAGGAAAGTAGGATTCGAGGATACATGGGAGTTTTTGCTTTGTCACTCCTCTCTCTTCCGGAAGCCTTGGGGCCCAAAGCAGACATGGGGCTCTCCACCCACAACAGCCACAAGGTGTGTCCAGCCTGCTCTGGAGTGATAGTGAAGGATGCCGGGCCTGAAAGAGCACTTCTGCAGTGAAATTCACCAAACCACGGCTACACTGGATTTTTCGACCCTCCATGGAACCTCGTTGGCATCGCGAGAGTTGTGGTTTAGCAGAACTCGCCGATCGGAAGGCATGTGGAACATGCCAAAACACGAAGTAAGCACCAGGCTCATCATGATCGCACGGGAGAAGAGCTTGTTGGCCACCGGTGAAGCACAAAGCCTGCGCAGGGAGGTGAAACCTCTGGGTCCTTACGTGCCGGCGTCCAGCAGCGTACGAAAACAACGTCAACCACTCTTTCCTCAAACGTCTCTTTTTAACAGGCTTGTGGGATTTGCACTTGGGGGAACGGGACGGACGTCTTTATGTCCGGATTGGCGACGATGATGAGGTTGCTGGTCGCATCAACATTGGCGCCATCACTTTTTCGCAACACTGTCAGCAGCAGCAGCAGCAGCAGCAGCAGCAGCAGCAACAGAAGCACATTCGTTACCCTCGCCGCCGGAACCACGTGACAGACCTTCATCGGTTGTCATCAACGCCAACACCAACCAACGTCAGCAGCAAACCTTGCGAATGCAAGTGATCCCACTCAAAGCAGACCACCGCAATGCCCAAGTGGACGATTCAGTCACACTTTTGATCACTGTAGCTCGATGCCATCGACGGCCGACTGACGCGCGGCCAGGCTTTGGCGAGCGAGTTCGCCGAAGCCGCAAGCGCTCCGGAGATTCTTGCTCATGTAGCCTTGCTTCGAAGCTCATTCAGTGGAATTTACGGGATCCTGGTGATGGAACCAGACTCTAAAGGCCTAAAGGCCTAAAGGCTTTACGCGAGCGTGACCGTGTGCTGCTGCAAGATCAGAAGTGCCTACAGAGCCCGAATCTCGACGGAAGCTTTACTGATACTATACTTTTGCCCGAACCGACCAGTTCCCCACAGTCGACATGCCCAAATCACTAGTCCAGAAAACATGCGTCTCAGTCCATCCCCGGGCTCGAGATGTCGCCTAGAAGCGGCCATCGTAATGTTCGCAGTCGCGCATCACGCAGACAAACAAAGTCGTGATGCACACATCGTAGATTCCAGCTGCCAGGCGAGTCGTAACCTCGCCCCAGCAGCGCGGTTGCAGTCACCATCCCTCTCGGGTTGCGCAGACCTGCCCCGAAGGCCGCAAGATGCTGCCGAGCGGCGTACGCAAGGGCTATGATAACAATGGCGCAGGGCGGCCAGGACCCCTGCGGCAGCGCAGGAAGTCGGAGCTATGAAAGTTTCGGAGGCTGCTTCAGCCCCCTCAGCAACCGATACACTTACACCAAGTGATCTGACGGACATGGGAAGGCGACCACGGCCTCCGACAGCCATGGGAAGGCGACCACGGCCAGGCCCAGGGGGACTGTCACACAGAGCAGGTAGCCCAAGGCCTTGGCCGCCGGCTCCATAGTAGTTCCTTCTTGGGATTACCAAGCCCAAGTAGGATCCTAAGTACAAACCACAAAAAAGGAACTACTATCATTATGGAGCCCAAGGCCTTGGTGAAGGGTCCAAAGTCTTCCACGGGGGACCTAAGGCCAAGGCCTTCTTCCCCCTCTTTGAGTAGCACGAACCTGAGCTTATAAGGCCTCTTGGTAGAGCCAATAAGGCTTCTGGCCGGGATGGTGAAGCTTGGCGCCGGTGCTGTTCAAGCTAGACAGGGAGATCCGCAAGCAGAAATTCCGTCGTGGGGGGGATCAGGGGGAGACATTCTGTTGCACATCCCAGGCACTCTTCGTCTCCCCGCTGTTGCGGGCCGAGCCCCAGCGAAGTACCCCTAACGATACGAAAAGAAGCTTCCGTGTCGAGAGACTGCAGACGCCATCTTGTCCATCGCAGTTTGCACCTGCATTTGGCCATGCCCGAAGTGCCCGAAGTGCACATGGCACAGGTACAGGTTCCTCAAGGGCTAAGCTGCCATAGCTCGCTTAGAATCGAAGCGGCTGAATTCTGACGAAGACACTGGGTACTTGGCGAAGAAAACGAAAGACGCATGCGCAGAGGAGCAGAAAGTCTTGCCAGTCACTGCCACATAGACCTCGCGGGACGGCCAGGGGAGGGGGGTGGATGTTGTCGTTACAACATGGCGCCGCAGCGCCGAACATGAATTTGGCACGAAACCCCAACAGCCCCGTATTTCCGTCTTTACCATAGATTCCATAGATGCTTGGCTTGACTCAGGTGGACGGGTCCCAACTTCTGGGCGATGAACGCCGAACACTCTTGCATACGCGAGCACGTAAGGCTGGGACGTATGCATACTCGGTGATGAACTGTAGACACCGCTCCAGACACCACAGGCAGCAGCGGCACGCACAAACGGCAGCGCGCACCACCGGGTTTGACTCCTCCGTGCCCGCTTGTCAGCTGCAGGAGCACTGCCGTTGGGGCGGACTTATGTTCCGTCTGGCACTCTAAGCGGCGTGGATGGGCCGATGGCTCGAGGTTTGGTGTTACAAGCTTTCGGCGTTCAAGAAGGGCTCACGGTTGAGGTCCAGGAAAAGAACACCTGTCGACGCATCATGGGTTCCCTGACCATCCAGCCGAAACTTTGCTCAACACTGCTCCTGGTCTTTCGTCTTCGCAGCGATGTACTCAAAGATAAGTCCTCTGATGCAGCAGACGAGGAAATTGTAAAGAGACATTCACCGCTGGGCCGCGCAAGAACACTCTTGGACCGCGCAATGGCCGAGGCATGCATGCGGATCCAGGGGCAGGGCAGGTGGCCAAGGATCGCTGGAGCCCTTCGGCTCTGCATGCCGAGATGCGGAGCATTGTAGCGATGGCCATGATACCTACAGGTATGATTGCTGGCATGCCGGCTCGGCTTCCAGGTTCCATATGTATAGGGCTACACTATGTGTTACGCGTACAGTAGGCTTCGCCCTGGGCATCTTCACACTTTGCGCTGTCCACTCTGACATGCCCGGTGACAGGAGCCAAAGACCAGCGAGCCAAGATGGTGTCGACAAAGGCGCAAGAAGGCCAAGAGGATGGGGCCTTTGCTGTGCTGTTGCCCGGTCTGTCTCAGAATTCACTCTACAGGCGACAGCTGACAAATGACCCCTGCACGAGGTCGGTGCTTCAGAAATGCAACCTTGGGAACAATGTATCAGGCACCATCGTCTCCCTGCAAGTAGGCTTCCCCCGGATCCTGAAACGACCGGCCCAGGGGCGGCCGAAGAACCATCCTTCCGAGTTCACTCCTCCGGAGGCGAAGGCTGCGGAGAGAAAAACTGGGGGGAGACGGGACCCGTCCTGTGCCCGCATTCCGCTCGGGGTCATTCCGGTAGAAGTACCTGGGGATGCGCATGGAAGACAGGAAACTTACGCTTCTCGAAGTCTGGGATTGAAATCACCCCCTCCCCCGGCCTTCGGCCCCCAGCAAACAGAACTTCGTGTCGCTCCGAGGCACCAGTGAGAGACGCACATGGCTGTGATGGCAATGCAGAGGGACACGTGGAAATGGTAGATGAAAAGGAACCTCGATCAGGAAAGAAGGGCCAAGCAAGTCGTGTCCAAGGCGTTTGAATCCTCACAAGTCTCAGACCTTTCTTCATGCTGTTCCTGCACCACAAGTCACTCTGGCAAGGCAGCGCATAGCAGCGTAGCAGAAGAAGAACCGGCCATGGCTCCAAAGCCACTTTCCTTGACTCCTGGGGCTCGACTGCACAGCATTTCTGCCAAGAGGCACGAAGAGGTTGAAGACCAGGGCCGTCCTGGAAGTTGCGGATTGGGACAAGGAGTCAGATGCGAACAAGGCGACCCTTGGATGCGGCCCGTCAGCCCCGTTCGCAGATGCTTCATCTTCGTGGTGGGGAGAATCTGCACCCCTTCGAGCACTTACCCTGAACAGCGAAACCCGCAATTCTTGCCGAAGAGCTGGCGCATCTGTGTCATTTCGTTCGCCTGTGCTAGGCCGGCAGCCTGCACCGCAGTTGCGAGCGTTTGGGCAAAGAAGTCTTGGGTCTAAGTTTCAATAGAAGCACATCTCAGCGTTGGGGCAAGTGGCTGTCGTAGCAGAACACTCGTTCCAGTGTCCTTTTGGTGACTGCCCCCACACACACGATGCTTCAGCGTCACTGAACAATGCCCTTCTACGCAACTCAGCCAGGTATTGTTCCTGTACATTCTCGCGCTCTGTATCGGCAAGCAGCTGTTGCAACAAAGGCAACCGGAGTGGCTCGTCCGACGTGTTCTACCAAGCTCAGACGTAGAACAGAAAAGGGAACTGCGGTTCGAGACTCTAGACCTGCCCCAGGAAACACGCCGGAACCTGGTTTCACCTCTGCAAATCCCTGGTAGTTCGCATCGCCTTCAGCGCAGGGTAGATGTAAAGGTGCCAGGCCTGCCAGAAGCTTCTTCGGACTCATGAGGTTCTGAGGTCGCTCAATCCCGACACTTCTCCTGCAAACGGCCCGACTCTCGTGTGCCTTCGATCCCACACTCGGTTCTCATGCGTCTTCACGCCTCCCGACTGATTACCGACCAGGCCACGAAGCAAGCGACTGCTTGAAACACGGATGTAGCTCTTTAGACTCCGAACCCTCGCACAAACCCCTGTTGCTGATCATCGCCTCCGTGGTCCGTGGGATGTCCGAAGCGCTGGCTGTGGCGAAGGCCAGCGAAACCTGGGAGTACACTACAAAGTACTACAAAGTATCTCAAGGCTGTGCTCTTTCGGAAAGCACAGCTCAGCCAAGCACCCAGAGCATCACCACCGACATGAAGATCATGCTCAAGGCCAGCATGAAGGGGGCCAGGAGCAACGAGGGCATCTCGCCTGTGGCGCAGGATCCAGCCTTCTGGGCCTGGGGTGTTTTCGGCGCCGTTTCAGATAGGACAAGTAAGCTGCCTTCGCGTCACTCATGATAACATACAGTACAGCATATCAAACCATGAAAAGCCATAGCCCGTACTGCGTTATACTACGTGTGCGATACATGCCATTTGACTCTTAGTTGCTGAGTTCACAAGCACACGAAAGTGTACGCTTTCAGTTCTATAAGGGATCATAATATCCCAAAACGTGTAAAGTGGAGTAATTCAGCTACTAAGAACTGCATCGCGCATATAAGTATTAAAGCAACGACCACCCATACTCATATCTCATCTTGTTACCTGACATCTACGCCTGGATCCTCTTACTCGCATGGAGAACCTTCCTGAGCCCGAGGGGCGCATCGTGTTGGAGGCCTCCTTCAGCAACGCGACGAGGATTTGGAGGTTTTTCTTGGCAGGCTTCGGAGTCAAGGTAGAGCCGTTCATTTTTGGCCTCATACCTTCCCTTGAGAGCTGTCTAAGCATTTCAATGTGTCGCTCCTTAGACTCCGGTCACTCTTTTGGGACTGCCGCACAAAGCAGGCATGGCAGCTTCCGTTTAGGGTTTGGATTTGGATGACTACAGCTAGTTAGCTTGTTCAGGATCTTTGCATCACCAATAAACCCGCCATCGCTTTGCAGAAACTTCCGTTACATCATGGTCCAGGCTTCTCGAGCTGCCAGAGCCGCGCAGGCAAGCAGTAGAATGCAGAGCAGCAGTCCAACGGCCGACCTGGAGTCAATGTAAACTTGGGTTTCGACTTCGCACATGGCGATTTGGAGTTTAAGGATCAGTCATAGTCATAGAGAAACTGAGACGAAGCCCGGCGGGTGCAGCACGAAGCCGAGCGGCCACTTGTACACTTCACGCATCTGCTCATCCTGCGTCGAGTCCTGGATCAACGATCCCAACCTCAAACACGGGCTGTTGCGGTCTTGGACAAGTGCTCATGCAAAGCGCTGTTGGCATCCTATGCTGAGCCTTAACCTCCACCCCCTTCTCTTCTCACTCTGCCCGACTGGGCGTCGACGCAGGCAAAGATCTTACGAACACCGCGGGCATGCGGCTCTGCTGGCATGTCCCATTCAGTGACTTTCTGGAGCGCATCGAGGATCATCTTCCCTGTGCGCCCAGTGACGAGGCCTGCCTCCGACAAACTGTGGTGAAATTTCTTTCTGCCCACAACTTCTCTCAGAGACGCGCCGCTCTGCCCTGGGCCTGGCGGAACAAGACGTAGTCAGCACAAATCAAGACTGCGAAGAGCAGCGCGATGAGCACATGCCTGAGGCGCCACGTCTGGCAGGGCCCGACTAGGACCATGCACTGGGCATCAAGCACAACCGAGCCATTATTCACTCAACGTTCTCACGACAACAGCGAAACAACAATGACAACGAAGCAACACCATCGACAACATGAATAGACAACACCGGCTTCCGTAGGCAAACAGCACAAACAGCTATCACAGCAGTGAGCATGACCATGATCATAGTGGTTGGTGATCATCCGCATTATTGTCAAAATACCCCAAGAAAAGGCAGACAGACGTGCCTGCTGCAACAACGAACAGAGCCAAGGTCGTAGTAAAGACTTGCAGTAGTTGTCAGCATGTTTTCCCACACAGCAAGACGAGCACGACCATCAGTGAATCAGATTACCATCCGATTATACAACAGAAGGCAACACGGCCCACTGCAATGAGCCATGATCATATACACCGACGGGAATCGGAATCAGAGTCGCAACCGTATGCAGCAACCGTATGTATGGAATGCTGATCACCAACATGCAAAAGGATACTGGAAGAACCGCAGGCACAACAACATGAGGTCCATGACGGAGCCCATGATGTTGCTAAGTGTCAATAGCCGTAGGCAGTAATAATTGTTTATAACAGCCGAACGATGCCAGGCAATGCGGGAAACAATGGTACAGCACAGGTGTGGCTGAAGTCATGCACTGCTCGCAGCTGCTATCAAGCGTCACGACGAGGCCCACGCCTCAGCAGAAACACTCGCGGGATCTTAGTGCGAGTTGCCCTGGCCTGAGATGTCAAGGCTTCGGTTTCAACCGAGGTGCAGCATGCGAAGCCCATGATGATAGCCTCGGAGAGGCCAGTTTCAAGTTCTGCAAAGTTGGCTGCGAAGCAGAATCTCACACAGATTACGGAAAGCTGGCCGCACCTCTGAAGGCACACTCCCTTCTCCGGGGCCAACACCATCGAGAGCACCAGCGACCCCCCGATGCCCAGACCAAGCACAAGCCTCGGATGCCCGGTTGCCGAAGGCTCTCGGACGCAAACGGCTGCGCAATCGAAAGCGTTTGCTCTCTATTGAGATTTGGAACTATTGAGTGCTCTCTATTGAGATTTGGAACGACAAGCTAAACTTCTTAACGACTCTACCGTGGCACATCAGACTGCGGAGTAATGGACGCAATTTCTTGTAGGCTGGCGCTTGCCTCGACAGCCTCAACATGAACCGAGAACGCCAAGCAGCCATCGACTCTCATAGATCCGTTTGCACCTAAGCTCGGGCCGCTTCCCTTTGGGATCTGAGTGTCTTGCCGGTATTAGTCGGAAGTGCCAAGTACAGATGGCTGAGACTGGGAGGTGCGGTGAGTTGCAGCAGTACAGTCGTCAGGTCTGCCGCTGGACCATCTGTGCTCCCGAAAGTGCAATCTGCGGTCCGGTTTTTGCGGCGTGGGCTCCAAAGCTTTACCCGGGCTGGACCCTCGCAATAGGGGTACATCAGGAAATCTGCGAGTCTGCATCGCAATTGGATCAGCTTGGTCAACAAGCCTATGACGTCGGACTCCTTAATCCGAACACCCCGAAATCACTTCTCCTGCAAACTCCAGCGGCCAAACGAAGATCTGGCCGGTGTACTTCGTAAGAAGGCCTGCAGCACATATGCTGCCTCAAAAACCATCTCGAACGGCAGTGCTTCAACCCACTGGCGAAGCGGATCATGACATGTTCCTGGTTCCTGCCTCTCTCTCTCTCGCGTACTCAGGGGATCCCGTCAGACGCAGCGCTCGTTCTCTGAACGGAGCCAATACAGATGCCTACTTTCGGAATCTTGCTCTTGGAAAAAGAGCGCTTAGCCGCTTAGCCCAGGCACCAACTGAAAGCACAGCCAGCTTGGAAAGCAGTGAACCCCTTGTGAATTACAACCTGCCGACTGTGTTCTTAGCCGATCTCTTGTACACGATGTCCACAAGCTTAACCAGAACCAGGATGCTGTAAGTGAGGCTGGAGTCCACTGGCGCAGTTTGGACGCGAGTGTCCCGGTAGACTTTCACTTTGCCTGGGCTGCGCAAGCTACACATGGCTACACCTCTTCCCCCGCCTCCGCTTTGCAATGGGTTTCAGATCCTGACCATCTACATTTATAACTCCGGTCTTGTCCATGATCCTCAAGACCACCCTGAATCTGCAGCATACAGAAGACGAAGTGCCAACTCACCACAACAGGAATCCTGTAGGCATCCATGTAAGTAAGCACCCGCTCCACCGCCTTGCTTTGCCTCAAATAGGCCGTCCTCGAATCGAAGGACTCCGTATGAGGCAAACCAGAGCTCCCCGAAGCTCCTTTTGGGCCCGAGGGGCAGGTCTCCGTCTTGTCCTGCGCAGCCAAGCGAACCCTTGCGGCCACCACCTGGCTTCTTGGTTGGCATTTAGGGTTTACGCTCTCACAACTCGGACATGCCAGGCGAGGTTCGGCATTTAGGGTTTAGGGTCTAGGGTAGCTGGCATTGTACCAGCCTATGACGTCTGAAGCTCTTCCGCCTGAGTTGCTAGGGAGGGAGTCCTCTGTCATGTTCGGCCGGGTCCGGGAAAGAGTCTTCTATGAGCATGAGCTGCAGGCATTTGGAGGCCATGCACGTAGCGAGGCATGGGAAATCCAGAAGTTGCTGGTTTTCGTAGAAAGCTGCACAACGCATGCAGCGGGGGATCTCAGAGACACCGAAGCACCGAGGCTCTGCAACACAGCGCGAAGAAGTGCTTTTTAGCCGGCGCTTTGCGTCGTCCGCTCTTCCGCTGGCTCGCTGCTGGTCGTCTTCGCCGCCACTTTCCGAAACTTCGAAATGAAGAAACCTGGAGCGGCCCATGTACATGTGCTGCTTCCTGCGTCTGCTCAGAGCGACAAAAAAGCGAAAAAAAGGCCAGGAACCAACAGAAAAGCTGGCGATCAGCTTTGTCCATCCCGCGACACCCAGCTGAATCGGTTTGCAAACCGACCTCCAACCTCACCAAACACGAGATCACCAAAAGCAGCCCGCCTGCATCCCATGCGCGAGGATCGAATCGCAGCACTTGCAGCCGCTCAGTCCTTGACCGCACACTTACACTGTTAAACCGCACCCCTTCAAGCAGCAAGCATGCACTGCATGCATTACCGCTGAGGCCTCTTCGCTTCGAAGCTTTATGGGACCTCCTCTCCTGTTCACCAGAGACCCGGAAGCTCTGGTGAGAAGCATCCGCCAAGACGGATGAAAGCATCCCAACTGAGCAGACTCTACACCTTACTTAAACGACATAAAGTGTGCTCGTGAGTAAGAGCTTCCCGGCCACAAACACCACACGGGTTGCCCCTTCGCCCGAACTTCATGCAGGTGATGCTGGCTCTTTGCCTGCCTATGCCGATGCAGGTGCTCGTGATGTTGAGCCACCCCCTCCCCTTCCCACAAGAAAAAGCCATCCGAGGCTCCCCGTGAGGCCGCAGTTTGGAAGTCCAGCCAGGAGGGTGCTGCCCCGTTCCGCAGGGTGAAAGACCTTTGCGAGTTCACCGTTGGGTGCTGAAGGAGAAAAAAAAAGTAGCTCTGGTCTGCAACGCATGCAGTCACACAACCATATCACCGCTGCCACAGTTGCCTATGTGAGACCGAAGATCCAAGTCTGGGCTAAAGGAGATGGGGAGTTCTGGCTTGCGCCTTCTCCCTGGCATCCAGAAGCTCCACCGGCAGAGTTTGTAGTGCCCAATGCACGTTCTCCTCATTCTCCTCCGGCGTGAGAGTGCAGGTGCTGTACACCATCTCACCTGCCCATGTCTCCGCTGCTGGCTTTAGGGCGTTAGGGCCGTGAGGGTTGATTGCTAGTGTCTGCAGCCTTTTGCGCCCGAGCCCCTGGTACAGCAGTACTACGCGGTACTGCGCGCCTCCCACTGCCAGGAGCCGAACAGCTGTGCGGAGGAACTGCTTCTGGTAGTCGCTGTGGCTCCGGACCTTGAGGTGCTCGGCACCATTAGGAAACGAGGGCTTTCGTATTCCACTCGAATGGCAAGACCGCAGGCCCATTGCATGCATCGGGGAATTGGCGGGATGCGCAAGTCTGAAAGTTTCTGACCTATAATAGTGCTCAAGCCTGCAAAATGGGATTCTAACCATCGGCTCAGATCCGGCCTCCTCCGCGCTGATTCCCCAGCGCAACAGTGGGCGCTGCCCCATCGCGGAGCACGAGGGGTCCAGCAGGATCTTGTCCTCGGCCCGAGGAGCGTCGAATGTGACGTGGGGACTCTACTATCCTCTGGCTGCCAAAAGCAGTCTCCGAACTCTCATCTTTCGGCCGAAGGAGCGAATCAGCGTCTAGAGGGTGCAGGTGACGGACTCGTGAGCTTGGGCACAAGAAGCTTCGTATGCCGATGCATACCGATACATGTTGTCATTTGCCAAGCGTCAAAGGAGCCTTCCGGAAAGGGCGGGCCATCAGCCTCTGCGCGGAGGCCCTGGAAGATGAAACAGGCTTCTGGGAGAGTTTTGAGTTTGGTTGGTGATGGTCCACCCCTTCTGCAAGGATGGCGTCTTTCTTAAGGCCCGAAATCGGACATGAGGCCGGGCTGGGCGGCTCTGGGCTGGGCTGGGCAGGGCTGCGTGGGTGGGTGGGCAATCTTGAAACGGAAATTGGTGTCTTCGAAAATGAAACTGAAATTGGTTTATTCGATAATGGAAAGGTGTGTCTCCACCGAAAAAAGGAGCTTCCGGATGGCCAACAGCAACAAGCAATTTCTATTTATTTCTTTCTTGAGGGTTTAGGGGTTTTAGTATCCTGTTCTTGGGAGTTTCTGGCGTTTTGCCGGAGTCTTGTGGGACTGATCAGGGCAAATGGGTTTGGGCTGGGTGCCATAGATCGTTTTGGGCTACCTGGCTTTAAATTCTTGCTGGGTTCTTGACACCCCTCGCCCTCCAGGCTCTTGGTTTGGTAGATCGGTTTGAAGTTCCACCTTCACTACTCTAGGACATTTTCAGGTGGGTAGCTACCGTTATAGGAGCCTTCTAGAAGGTCTATATACCTTATAGAGGCCGTATAGAAGCCCTATGTACCCTAAACTCCCCACCTGGAGCTTCCTAAACCCGAAACCCTACTAAACCCTAAACCCCTAAACCCTAAATACCCTAAATGCCCTATGTACCCTAAACTCCCCACCTGGAGCTTCCTTTAAATTGCTCGAGAAGTTAGCATAGGATGCGGAACATGTTGCCAGTACAGGGGGTAGAGCCCACGGTTTCCCAGAGGAAGCCTTGGAAGATCTTGGAGTTGAGGAGTTCTGGATTCCAGATGTGTAGGGTTTAAAAAGGCTTCCCTTTAAAGGGATCTATAAGGGCTCCTTTAAGGGATGTATAGGGTAGGGTTTAGGGTTTAGGGCTGGCACTTAGGGGAGTTGGAAGTTAGGGTTTTCTCGCAGCCGTCTGAAACACTGTCCAAAATCCGGGACCCGTCCTGAAGCCCTTACACCACCTCCAGCAGACCCAGCCCACAAACACAAAACAGACCCTACACCCATACAAGAAGCCTTGTTATAGATTCCTTGAAAGGAAGCCCTAAACCCTAAAGCATGAACCCTAAGCTGCCCTAAACCCCACCGCTGGACCCGAGGCGCTCGTTCAGGAGGGTTTGACATCACACATCGCGCAGGGTTGCGAGAGTCTGGGTTTCAGTACCGGCAGGGGGTGCCAAGACGGAGGGAAAAAAAAGAGTGGCTCGCCTCGGTTTGCTTCTTCTCGTTTCCTAAAGCTGCATTAACTAGTGTCCTCACACAACGGAGCTGTGAGCGTGGTCGCGCCCCCCCCCTGAGCATCAAGCATGCCGGGAAATAGCCGGCGCCT